>JAUPFP010000043.1:0-135000 GCA_036925085.1 Brachycybe producta | reverse complement strand
TAAATATGTGTAGTTATTGGGTGCAAATTAGCAGCGGTTCTTGGACAAGACCAAACTGACATGTTTTTGAGAATCTTTGTCACCCTCTCTGTGTAATCAATGCTACTAATCATAAATCCCAGTAACTAATTAACTACATAAGATATATTAGACGAAATTCTCAGATTTTTAAAAACAATTTCTTTTTTTTACTCTTCTAGTTTTAAACATTTTTAAATGTTTTTTTTTTAAAGTTTTTTAAAGTAGCACATTGATAGATATAGAGGTGACCATATTGAACACCTAGTAGTTTATCTCAATAGTATTGGCCTTTTTATTGAACATTTGAAATATCTACTGTACCATTATTGTACACCAAAGATAAATCAAAATTGTCAAAAAGCGTCTTTTCAGCGGAGGGGGGGAAGTACAATCTGTATTTCTATTGATTTTTCAATGTGTAGAATTTCACGATTTAGTCAATAGAAAACTACAGTGGCGCCTTCTGTGGTGTAGAGAGACAACACCAATTGTCTAATTTATTCCTAATGAATTTAAGTATCTAATGTGCAAGTATATAGTGCATAACTCATAACATTAATGATTGTCGTCGGAGGCAACACCTACAAAATTATATGGAGTCACATGCACTTCCTGATAATTTGAATTTGAAATTTGAAAAATTACTCTGAAAGTAGCCAAGAAGGCCTGTGACAGAAGAACAAAAGTCCAAATGCAGCATGCAAAATAGCTGAAATTAATGCATTGTCAGAGAAAGCTGCAAAAACTAAGGCCGAGGGCCCACCGGAATGACAAACAACACACTTGATTTAGTTTCAATATTTTTATTTTTGTTTGTCGGACTCGGTCAGAGTCCTAGTGGAGTTGGAGTCGAACAATTACGTAACGACTCCACAGCCCTAGTATATATGGCACAATATACAGGGCCATCTTTAAGTCTTTTGTGGCCCCTGGCATAAGATTTATTTGAGGCCCCCCAACCATGCCTTACAAATAAACTCATTTTCCCCCCCAAGGAACCAATGTTCTTTATATAAAAAGTATTGATGATTCCATTATGATTTCCATTGTATATATTGGAACAGGACTTTTATGAAGTAAATCACATAAGTGAATAGGCCTATTTTTTTAAAATAGTAAAATGTTTTTGATGTCGGATAAATTAAAATTAAAGATTTAAAAATACAGAAAATAGTGACAATTAACTGACTGAGGCCCTAGTTAAGATGGAGACCCTGGGCCAGGGCACAGTTGCCCCCCCTCCCATTAAGATGACACTGACACTGTTCTGACACAAGCACTGTTCACATCAAGATGTATAAAAAGTGCTGCTGGAAACAAAAAATATAAAAGATATTCCACATAGTACATACAAAACAGAATAGTTTAGGTTTTTGATTTTCTAAACAGGTTTTTGTGCGGCGGCCATCTTTGAAATGTGCTCACACCCACAATGTCCACCATTATCTTGCATTATTATCGCATTAAATCCATTCCTCACACAAATGTTGACTGCAAGTAATCCTATTTTTTTCTTCTTCTTGTAGGTACTTTTTTTATCACTCAAAATAGTCTGTGTGTGCTTCAAAGATAACAAAACTGTCATTTAGTAGTCCTTTTTTTTTCATATATTCATGAATTTTTGCCATGGATGGATGTCACATTTCTAGTATTTTTCTTTTTAAATACATACAGAGAGGCTTTTTTTTTCTAATCGGTTTTTATATGAACATGTATATGTATATATATATTTTTTTTACGTTTTTTTCTACATTTTTTTGGGGGTGGGAGTTGTATCATATCTTTAGAGGTTGGTTTTTAAAGTAAGAATAAGAAAGAGGGGGAAAAAATATTGAACCACTTTTGAATCAAAAGTTCTATTATGTCAAAATGGGGAATGCTTCAAGTAATACTTTTTTTTTATATATTGTCATTTTTTGTCGATGATTGGGAACGTGCTGCTTTTTTTCTTCTTCTTCTTCTTCTTCTATTTCAGGTATCTTTAAAAGTTATCTTACACAATTTCTTTTAAATTGTAAAATGAATTATGTTGCCTATTGTAGCTCTCTTTGTCCGTTATGTGTGAGTTATAGAAAAATACATACAGTACTATACAGTACTATTAGTCAACTCAAGATTACTGATTGGTTTATTTAAATGAGAAACATTGCTATCTGCTCGGTTATTCTGATTGGACATTGTAAGATCAGAGATGGGCAAATAAATTAACTGTCATCTCTGCCCAGCTCAGCACTAACTTTTCACTTGCCCGGCCCTTTTATGAGCGTAAGATCAAATTTTAACCAAATTAGAAATTGATAAGGGTGGGGAGGGGGGTATGTGACATCAGGCCAAGTATCTAACCAATTAGAAATTGATGACGCTCATAAAAGGGCGGGGCAAAGGAAAAGTTAGTGTTGAGCTGGGCAGAGATGCCTGTGTAAATTATACCTATAGTGAACCTAATAGTTAAATCTGCATTCATTTTAATCCGAGTTATTGTCTACTTTTAGAAAATATTATTAGTAATTTTTTCAAGAAACACAATAGTTTATATTAGTGGAATTTACAAGTGAATTAATTTCTTTTTAATTATTAGTTCATACTTTTTTTGTGGAATAGCACCCAGTAATTGAAAGGGGTGACATACTGTATATAATAGTTATGTTTGTTTAGGTAGGCCTGAATATAAAAGAATTGCTAAATTGTGGACGACAGACAACTGCTAAACTGAATCTGAATGTTATCTAATTAGTAATTACAGTGTATATTTGAAAATAGTATGGCGCCCATTTTTTGGGCTCCTCATTGAAATATTTAAACCAGTAATCTTATTGTTACAAGTTAATACAAATATCCTGTTGTTCCAAGGTTTCTGAGAAAAAAGACCAGTGACTTACGGTCACTTCCTTTTCTTGTTATAATGTTGTTTTCAACCAGTTTTGTGGTGGTGGCAGTCATAAACATAAATGACAAGTGTACCATGGAGGACACTATGGAATTAACACAAAAAAAAAAGAAAACGACTATTTTATGAATACTGACACGTTTTCTTAACTATACACTTGTTACAGAGACAATGGAGTCGAATTTCACTTGTTCTCAACAATTTGTGATCTACAATTGTAATCTACATTAGATTTTGTGAAATGAGCCCCTGAAATACAGTATGGTTGTGTCTGGTAATGTAGACCTGAATTGGAAAGAAAAATGCCGAACTGTGGACAAAAGCTAAACTGAATATAAATGTCAAATTCCCTTTTTATAGCGCTTATTTAGCTCCTTACTTTTGTAAATCTCATGTCATGGCCCCAATATTTTTTCAAAGCTATAGACAAGCGGGTTTATTCTTTATTTTCTCTCTCTCTCTCTCTATCCATCTTTATACATTTATATATATATATATATCTTAAACATAAACATCGATCGGGAATGTGTTGTTTTTGTGCTCTTGTAATAGAATCTAAGTTTGAACCATTTATCTTGTGGTGTGTTATGTGTGAAAATGAACATTTTCTGAAGAAAAGGTGACATTCGATTATTGGAAGGAAGTTTGTTTTAGTATGAAAAAAGAAAAGAGAAGATTATGTTTTAGGAGGACAAGGGGATTGTCCAGTAGCACCTTTTTTTTTTCTTCTCATGTCTTCAATATATTCTTTGAAGTAATATTGTACTTTATCTGAAGCTTATAATCTTACACTACACTTGAAATGTCTTTGAGTTTTGTTTGAAAACTATAATATTAGATGGGGGAACCTCAGTATATTTCTTGTTGTTGTTGTGGTATTATATTTTTTGTCTTGTGTCTCAATTGGGTGAACACAAAACATAACTTTGTATCAAAGTCTTGAGCGTTTTCTGTCAGTGTCAATGTGGGGATTTTTTTTTTTTTGGAATGGTTCTTTGTAGGATTCAATAAGTCAAATGTATTTACAGAGTGTAACAAAAAAATCTACATAATGAATTGTATGTAGCATCTTTTTTCACTTTAAATAAGCTGAAAAAAGAACTTCTTGTATTGATTTTAACATATATTACAGTATAAAAAAAGCTCTGTGGTTATATTATATTTTGTACAGTATGTGTCTTCAGAACCAACACTCCTAATTATTATCAGAGTATACAGTGACCAAGTGGGCCGGATAGAAAATTTTAAATATATTAGCATATATTCCACACTCGTAATGAAGTTGCACATGCCTGCTCTAAAAGCTCTAAAAAAATATGTCTCAGGAGCTCCCAAGTTGAAATTTTCAAAAAAGTTCAAATTTTCACTCCAATGGAAACAAGACCTTAAAAGTGTAGTTTATTAAATTTTGCAAAATGAACCACCTTGTATTATTCAACATTTCAATGATTTGATGGAGAGAAGGGGGGGGGGCAGCGAGAAAGAAGAACAATCGATGCAAAAACTAATGTTCAATTGTTAACCAAAAAAAATTGCTGTGTTATAATGTGTAAGAATATGGCTGGTGGTGGTGGTGTAGTGTGGTGAACAATGGGTTTATGCATTCTTTGTAGAATTCTAGTGCTTTTACAAAGGTGGCCTATTGTTTCCATAATAATTGGTTAAGCCTAGAATAAGGGTGCAATTTTCTCAATTGTCTTCTTGCTTGTGTTCCTCCAATTGGTTCCTACTATACATTATATTGTATAAGTTGGTTAGAGGTGTCTGTCTGCTTTTTATATTAGGAGACTTACAGTGAATATATATAATAAAAAGAAGGTGAGAACCATTGAAAATGGGAACATTAAAGTCATAATTTCAAAGTGGTTCACCAGTAAAATTAAAGCTGGTGGTGGTTCAATATTAAATTTTCTAATACAGTGTTTCAGACAAAAGAGTTGTTAAATAATGGATTTCAGCTTTTTTTTATATATAGAAACTTTAATGTTAATAAAATAAAATTTAAGCTTGTTAGGCCCCAGTCCACATCAAGCTGACAAAAGTGCAACATGAGTTTCAGACAAAAACACAACAAAGAAAAAGCCAGAAAAGCAAATTTTGAAAAAAAGAAAAGAAAACTGAAACAACTGTCAGCAGTATAAACTCAAGACAAAACCACAACAGTTTTGTGACAAACACAAACAACTTTGGGTTTTGTTTTTTGTTTCTATAGCTATTCGCATAGAATTTGCGAGTGTTTTTAGTGTTTTTAGTGTTGCTTTCAAGTGTTTTAATTCACTGTTCTGTTTGTTGTTTTAATACTAACTATCCACACTGTATAGACAGAGTTGAAGGAATGTTGCATAATACACAGACAAAACAAAAACCTTTTGGATGTTTACCTACTTGAGCCGTGACATGGAATTGTTTGTGAAATAAAGCCATAACACAAAAGTCGCAAAATTTTTTTAGAATTGTCGCCAATTTGTCTCGAAACATTGAGTTTCTGTTTTGTTTGTGTTTTGTCAGTTTGATGTGGATCGGGGCCTTTAGACTAGACAGAAATGTAAAGTATTAGAATTGGCTTGAAAAATAATGGGACGGACATACTTTATATATGATGATACTGACTAAACAGTATCATCATAGAAAGTGTGGCAATTAAAGAATTTTTAGGCCGATACAAAGTCACTCTGTATCAGCATGATTTTTTTTTTTTTTTTCATTTCACAAAATTTTTATGGCTATTCCTCTGCATAGCATACAGATGATTTCACAATAATAAGCACGCAAATTAAACGATTTTCAGGCCGATACAGAGTCCACTCTATATCGGTATAAAATATTCTTTTTCTCTCCTCCCCCTATTTGCATGTGTACATGTGTGCATACGAGGGTGCACACACGTGTACATGTGCATAGGCATGTCTGCACACGTGCATTTGCACGTTTGTAAATGTGCAAATGCACCTGAAAGGCAGACTTATCAGAGTTCGAGAGTTGTTTATACTTTACTTGAGTGGAAAGCTTAGTAATAAAAACAAGTACCATATTCAGACTTAAGTTAACCTATTACATTTTTATTAAATATTAATATAGGGTAATCAAAATTAACAATAGATTTTAAGTGTCTTAGACGCAGACTCCAGACAAACGCCCCCTTGTGGTTTTTCCGTTTTCCATTTCTTATTTTTTCAGAAAAAGAAAAGTGAAATGGAACTCTCTCCCCCCCCCCCCCCAATGCCATTGCATTTTTATTCTAAAGTGATCTCTTGATGAGTTTCATCCTGTTTGATGACAGGAAATGGCTGTCAGTTGATTATGGGGCCTTTTGGCAAATAGCCAACCAAGTGAGACACACACACAAAAGGGCGTATTTACACTATGCATGTTGATGATAGCTCACTTCCGGTCTTCTTGCAAGGCAAATGCTGTTATTTATATATGCAAATTGTCGTGCAAGATTTTTTAAGCTCAGTAATAGGGACCGTGCCATACACAAGACAAGCATCCTGACCCGCCTGGTTGGAAAACCCACAAGCTATTACATTGGGTGAATGAGACCCATTCATATATCACAATTTAACCGGTATATTGATGATGCTCTTAAAGAGACCATTATTACCTCCAGTCATTTTTTGACAAAATATTGCCAAGAGGTACCCAGCGATTGCCAAAACGATTTTTAAAATTTAAAATAAGTCATTAATATAATTAAAAAAAATTAAAAATTAGTTAACTTTTTAAAAATTGTTAAGTTAGGCTCCTGAAAGTGCTGGGACTCCTGAAAGTGCAAGGTCCAATGCGGTTATCTCGCTCGCCTTGCTCTAAGGCTGGGCCTGTCGAGAGGTGGGGGTCGCAAAGCTCTTGCTCCTCCCACAATTTGCTTTGATACACGCCTTCTATTCTATTTTTAAACTAAACTCCTGTTCAACATTTTTTTTTCCTTTCTTGTGAATCACGTTGCGGACCACTTTTCATGTTCTCGTGGACCACCGGTTGGGAACCACTGATTTAAATAGTTGGATCAGGCATAATGTCGATTACAATCGCTCCAATAGTTTTGATTTCAGACACTGGGTTCGCTGAAAGATGTTATTGTATTAGAGCTTTAATTTCCAACAAACAGCACCGTCTATGTGGTGCATGGTTATGTATGTAGGTCAAATGGGAATAAGGCAAATTAAGAAATCTTTGGATATAAGGGAGAGAGGGAGAGACTTGTCATCATAAATTAGCTTTTTATTTCTTCAGTATTACATTGTCTTTGTTGTTTTTATCACGGTTCTGTAAGCTGATCACTGATGTGGATGTTTGGTGTGTGTGTGGACATCACATTAAAGCATTGGAGAATGAAGTTGACCAAATGGACCCTCAGCTACTTTTGCTACGTTCTTTTTATTAAGGAAATTAATTAGTATCCATTGAATGATGGTTTGAGTAGAGCCTATCTCTTAAGATGGGTTTATGAACAGCTGATTTTCGATTTCTGATTATTTTGTCTTTCAGGAGCAAAATTAAGAATAACTAGAAAGTGTTTTTATAAACTAGAAAAATATTGTCAAGAGGTATCCAACGATTGCCAAAACGATTTTTAAAATTTAAAATAAGTCATTAATATAATTTAAAAAATTAAAAATCAAGTTGACTTCCTATAAATGGACTTTATCAGATAGATGCGCCACCAAACAACAGACATTGGCAATAAAAAAAAAAACAAAGTCTACCCCTCTACTCAGATGCTGATGTTGTCACCTCGCGTTACTTTTAATTCCCTATTCAAATACATGTATTCCCTATTCCTATCAAAGTACTATGAGTCTATGGCTTTGATTTTTGAATTATCCCACCTGCCCATGTGGCTCTCGAGTTGATTGGAAGGTTGTATTGAGTTGAATATGAGTAGGGAATACATGTATATGAATTAGAAATTATGGAAAAGTGAGGTGACAACCTTTGCCACTAAATTTGACAGGTAAACTTTTGTTTTTATAAATTTAAAATGGCGTTGTTTTGGTGACTCATGAAAAGTGACTTTATTTTTAAGTTTTTTTTTTGTGATTTTATTGATTTATTTTTAATTTTAAAAATCATTTTGGTAATCAATATTTTGACAAGAAATTTCTGGAGTTTATAATAATGGTCTCTTTTAAGTGAATGATCTACCCTTTCTAGTTTCTAATACACATTCACGTTTCTCTTCATTCTGCATATGAAAGGCCAGAACAATCAAGAGTTCGAGGAGAAGATGCGTTTCCACTTTAAAATCAGCTTCAAAGGGAATGCATTTTTAAAGCTAATAGCAACAATTTGCTGAATTTCAACAGATTTTTTCTTTTTCTAAATTTAAACGACATTTTTCTTTTAGTTTTAATTTATAATTTTCGTAAAGAAAAAAAAAGCCAACTATAATTAACATAGTAATTATGCTTTATTATCTCTTAAAATTAAGTGGAAAGTGAAGTATAAAAAAATATAGTTGAATTTGTCAGGAATTTGTCTTATTTCAAATTTTAACCGAAGTTTGTAAATAGAAGGGAAAAAAAAAACAGATGGCAAAAATGAGCAAAAAAAAAAAATGTAAGAACTCTCATAAAAATCTCTAACCAGGTAGACCTATAATTAATTATGTGGTGACTTTTGATTATTAAAATAACTTGAAGAACAAGTTTATGGGTTTTTTTTTATTAAGTAAAAAAGTCACTTTAATGTTTTGATGTGGTTGGATTTCAAGCTGTGTTTTAGTTACTGGTTTTCTTGTGTGGTTTTCATATGGCACTTTAACAAGACTGGTCAGTGTTTTGAAGGCTTTTATTATACAAAAAGGAAAAAACAGCACTTGAACTTCAATTTTGAACCCTCGAAGCAGACTGTTCAGACATAAGAAAATTCTCTTAAGTACCTTTTATCAGGTTTTTTTTTTCTATGTTGTGGTACTCTTTCTCAGAGAAATGTAATTGAAGTTTAAATGCTGTATTTCTTTCTTGAATTTGTGTGTTAGTGGTTTAGGTGGCTGAATAGATATTGATTTTATTTTTGTTCTCCCCCCCTTCCCGGATGGCCCCACTACTGTAGCCATTTTGTTCTATGGGAAGTATCTTCTGGAACAGACTAATCATCGCAGGTCACTAGGTGACCTACACTTCAGAACTGTAGGCCACTCAGTGACTCGGTGATTAGTTAGGGTTATGTTTGAGCTTGTTGCAGGAGAGTCTGGGGTGCAGTCCCTAGAATATAAAAAAGTGTAGGTCACTGAGTGACCCACAGTTATTCTTCAAATAGCTATGTGAAAGTGTAAGTCACCCTAAAACTACTTACCCTAAAGGGATGTTTGCCCTATTTGGTAGTCTAAATATATATATCATTTGGCGTTTTTTGTGCACCTGCAGCATGCAGAACCTATTTAACATGAAAAAAGTGAACAAAAAAGTGGTTGTAGGGCAAATATCTTTTAGGGCAAATGGTTTTAGGACAAATGTCCCTTTAGGGCAAATGGTTTTAGTGTAAATGTCCCTTTAGGGCAAACGGTTTTAAGGCAAATGTCCCTTTCAGGCAAGTGTCTTTTAGTGTTAATGTAAATTTAGGGCAAATGGTTTTAGGGAAAGTGGATTTAGGGCAAATGTCCCTTTAGGGCAAATGGTTGTAGGGCAAGCGTGTATAGGGCAAATGTCTGTATCCATTTTCAAATTACATGTAATGTAAAATGTTAAACTTGTAGCATAATCTTCTACCATTTCTAGTTTTGAAAACAATTTGAATTTTTTCATAATATTGTTTCTAATAAACGTTCACTTGACGTTTTTGCGTCCAAATTTTCAAAAAAAAAGTCTATTGAGTTTAGCGTTAGCCACTGCAGTGGTTCCATCTGGGAGGATAAAACCAAAATAAATATTTATTAAGCCAACTTGAGGAAGTTAAATGGTGGAGGAATTCCTTAAGCATGTCATACGATATGTACCATAAATGGTTGAGAACATCTGGACAACTTTATAAAGTGAGAGAGAGAGAGTGAGTGAGATTGTTAATAAGGAACTACAGTAACTTTTTTTTGAGTATAGTAACCTAAGGTGAAAAACAGGGGAAGCACGGATTTTTAAAAGCCAAAGTCTATTTTCTTTTCAGTGCGGTCTTTCTTGTCTTTTCATTTAAGACCAAATTGAAAAAGAAAGCTAAAAGTCTAAATAAATAAAACTAAGTGCTTGATGTGGTTACTGGGTGGATTTTTTCTTCTACTTCTTTATAATGTTGGTGATTGAGTGAGAGAGATAAAGGATGTAGAATGTTGAATGGTCGTGGTGGTGGTTATGTGGTTGGTGTGTGTCTCCTCCTTACTCAACCTTTAATTTTGTGACCCCAGTGTTTCTATTAAATATAATTAATGTATAAAGGAGGGGAAGATGAAGAAGAAACATAGAAATGGGGGGTGGTTGGTAGTTAGTAGCCATAGAGATAGGATGATGAGTAGGAACGAGGGAAAAAAAAAATGAAAAGAAAGAATAATCATATTATTGTTCTCTACGTGCTACACATATGTATGAGGTTGAAACAAGAGCAAATTGTATTGGTGGGTGATGGTGGTCATTAGTATCCGGCTACTGAATAACATATCCGTTGACCACCAACCTATCTCCACCTCCTCCTCTTTCCGTTTTTCTTTTCAAGAATTGTTTTCATCACCTTCTTTATGTGACACAGTAGTTGTACATACTGGGATATTGTTATGCAATGCCTCCCATAATTCACCCATTTTCACGTTTCATGCTTCAGGATTTTTTTCTGTTAGTTGCTGCTCTTTTGAGATTCTTTACCACTTTTTTTTTAGAAAAGGAAACACCGTTTCAATTTAGGTTTAGTATAATTATAATTTACTTTGAAATTATAATGTTGATGACAGTTTTGTATAACTGTGAAGTTGTGGTTCGTAAGTTGGTCTGGCTAACTCTAACCTGAATGAGTGAGAAGGAAAAGTTAACGAAAAACAGTGAGGTGATGAGAGGTCGCACTTCAGATGGAAGAGTGGCACAACTAAAAAAAACCCACTTTTTTTGGAAAAATGAGTTTAAAGTTAAGAGAAGATCCATGGCTTACTCAAGTGCAAAAACCGTTTTGACTGTTCACAATATCGGTTTAGTTGGCTCTCCTACAATAGATTGAGATCGAAAAAAAAATGCAACTTTAAACTCGTTTTCCCCCTAAAAAGCGTGTTTTTCAGTTGTGCCACTCACCCAGGCGAGGTGCGAGGTGTTTATTGTTGTGGTATTTAACGTACATATTGTACAAGAAATTGAGGCCCAGGCTAGCAGCTAGCCAGCCCATACAACAAAACATTATAGTGAGCCCAGCTTACCAAGCCCATAATGCCCACAAATTCCATTATGAGCATAAAGTACATGAGGCCGACAAAGCTGATGAGTTGAGGTCTTTAAAAATCCCATCAAACCCAGAATGCTGGACATACCCATGAAGCCTTTCAGGTCAATCAAGTTGACACAGTCCTTCAGGCCCATGAGAACCAAAAACCCATGTGATTTTTTTCATTAAATTGCCAGTCCAGTATTTTCGAAAGCTCACCCGGACCTTGAGCTTTATGTAGTTTTCTATAACAGGTACAATGATAAATTGATTCATTCAACGCCCACTTGCTCTTCTTTATCTTCTGATATATTCTGGTTAAAGTAATCTTTTGGATCATGTGGATACTTTTAAATATCTTGGTTTAACTTTCTTAAAAGACTTCTTATGGAACGGCAGATTTTGAAATATTGTAAAGAAAATGTAAAAAAGGTCTGTTATTTTACACTTGTCAGGCCACTATTAGAACATAGTTCAATAATTTGGAATCCTTTTTTTTTAGTTAATCTAACACATGGAATAGAAAAGGTACCAAACCATAGAGCTGAGCAAAGCCTTGCCCTTCTTGAATGCTTGCTTGCTAGCTAGCCCTAGAGAACAGGACGTTGCTAGATGGAATTCTTACTCGAAACCCAACATATAAGTAGGCATGTCCATTAGAAGCTCATTAAGGAAATATGGGCATAGAACTTCTATGCAAAAATGTATTTAGATTATGGAGTTCCCCTTTCCAGCACATAGTTCTGTTTTAGAACAGTTTGACAATGATCTGTCTAAACCTTTTTTTTTCTCTAAATAACAACCACTTATGATTGGAGATTATTCCTCTGCCACATGGCTCTCGAGCTGATTGTGGGTATACTGAGTTGAATTGAAATAAAGTTAGCAGCAACTTCTTGAAGTGTCAGCAGTGTTTATGGAGAGAAGGGTAGAAATGGATGATGAAGCTGAGATTTTAGAAAATATCTTGAGAGCTCACACATAATGATGATGATCATCATCATTTCTCTCTCAACCTTTTCACTTTCTTTTCTATAGACAAAAAAAAAATGTACAATGTATAATTAATTTCTAGCCTATTCATTAAGACAGGTGAAACATGTCAGAAAGGTGTCTTCTTAGATGACGTGAACACATTTTCATTCTTTTCTTTTTATATACAAAAAGATTTTTGGAGGAGAAATCTGTTGTTTGAGTTACCTGCACTTACCTACCTGATTATTGTCTTGTCTTTTATTTTTATGACGATGATGATGATGATGATGATGATGATGATGACCACTTTCTTCTTTTACTTTCTTTCAATCTTGTCTTTATTTATAAAAAAAACATTCAAAAGAGCCTTTATTGTTTTTTCTTCTGTCTACAAATAATATGTTTTCTTTTGTTTTTATTCTCGGTTACCATATGCTTCGTCATTCTTTTAAGTAGAACTTTTGACACCCACTAAAAAAAATTAGAGAGCCTTGTGTGTGTTTTTTTAAAAAAGTCTTTTGTTTGATGAAATTAATTGAGGGTTATTTACCTCATTTAATTTTTTTTTTGTTGTAAATATTTATTTTGAACATTTTTCAGGATGAATTTAAATCTCTTACATGTAGAAGAATACGAGTTGTATTCTTAATGGGTTTTAAGTCTCAAAAGTAGTGATGGGCAATCAATTTCATGAAATTTATTTTGTTGAAATATTTCATGAAAAGTTGTGAAAAAATTATTGAAAAATTGTAAAAATAATTGAAATCCATGAAATAAAACAATATATAATTGCATCAGTTTACATTAACTTTATATACTAATGGTATATAGTTATAATTATTTCTCACATAATGTGACTAACGATTGCAGAATAATTAGACATAGTGTTTAAACATTAAAAAAATTCCATTTATTCAAAAATGATTGAAGAAAATGAAACAATTACAAAAAAATTGACACAAAAATGACACAAATGGTAAAATTAAACATGTTTCAAATACTCTTATGAACCAATTTCAATCACCATTTTTGTTTGTTTATGGTTTCAGTAGTTGGAAACAGGTTTTTTTTTAAAAAATAAATTTCACATTTTTTAAAAAAAATATTTCAAACTCATGTCATGTGAAATATTTCAATGAAATGAAATATTTCGCATAAATATTTCATGTGAAATATTTTTCAATGACACATCATTATCTAAGAGTTAGTGTTAACCGCAAAGGTGCACCTTTATGTCAAGATGGTAAGAATTTTAGCCTCTAAACAGTCTGGTTCATTGCGCATGAGGTATAATGTTTTGGCCTAATAATTAATAAGGCATAATAAATTTTAATTTTTAAAAGCTTAAACGTTTTTAATTATGTTTTAAAGAGACAATCCAGTTTGTATTAATTGAATTAACAAGTGACATAAATACATTTGTTTTATGCCGTCAGTTTTTAACGACTGGCATTTTAGTGTCCCTTATAATTTATAATTAATTTTTTTTATCATAAACTGTATTTATTTCATTAAAAACTTCCAAACGGACTTAAAGTTTGTAGTAAACACCTTTAGGGCATGATTCAGAGAGGCCATGAAGGTTAATTGTAAAATATGCAAATGATAATTGAAACTAAAATGGAATAGAAATTCTTTGTCTTTTGCAATCATCAGAAATTGAAATTGTTTAAGAAACTAGAAGAGTAATTACTAATTTGTGAAATCAATCGTCTTGAATTAAAATTTGAATAATTTAATAATTTACTCTGCAAGCTTTTTGTAGGTTAACTGTAGCCTCTAAGCAGCGTTTTTGATGGTAAAAACCATACCTTTTTTGAATTAACTTCTGTTCATAAATTATTTTAATTAAATATTCTTAAAAAAATATGTTGCTAGATAAGGTAAAAAAATTACAGTAGGTCTAAGTCTAATGGAGTCATAGGTCAGGACGAAGCAGAAAAAAATGTTTTTTGGATGCTAATTTACTTGTTGATTCAATTCCTCCTCATTTCCTCCCCTCCCCTCCCCCAAACCCCACCTTCAACTTGTTATTTGATTTTCTATTCACGTCCACCTGTTGTAATAGAATTTTTTTATATTTTCTAATTTTAATAGAAAAAAGGGGGTTGTTGAGTGGGAAGGAGGAGCTTTACTTGTTTTTGAAGGGTTTATTCATCTTGCGTAAATGCCGAGGGTTGGAGGTGGAGACTAGCAAGTAGGAGATTGCATTTTAAGAGTGTCGAGTGCGTCGGGAACCAACTTAAGATGGTTTATGAACTCTTCTTTGAGGGGAAACTAGAAAGTGTTTTAGAAACCAGGGCCCTTATTACAGAAAAATCATGTAAATGTGACAGTCATATCTTATGATGTCACTGCTTGTGCGTTATTATTTTATGACTATTACATTATGTTGTGTATCAGTCAATGACAGTCATCTGACAATAATTTGTCTTAGGAATATTTTTGTAAATTGCTTTTTGGGATTTTTACAAGGTTATGAGCTAGATGTGACAATTAACTGTCATGTCACAGTTTTCTTTTTTCTGTAATGAAGCCTTAAAAAAGTAGCTCAATCACTTCATGATATCTTCAAGTTAATTAATATCTTTTAAAATTAAACTTTTGATAGAAAAAAAATTTTAAAAAAATATTGTCTGGGTTCTTTTCAAACTCGCATAAAAAGTTTATTTTGAAATATATCAACATGAAAATACGCTGATTCAGAGCTACCCTTCTATATTCAAGTTTCACTTCATTTTTCTCTCCTGAAAGATGGAATAATCAAGAGTTCGAGAGGCGTTTTCCACTTTAAAATCCACCTTAAGATCCTTTTCTGCAAATATACTCTAGTCTGATTGACTATAAGCACTGATAGCCTCTACCTCCAACCCTCGTTGTCGTGCAAGATGCATTTTTGTGAGATGGAACAAACCGTTTCTTATATAAGGAGGGGGTCCTAATGTATTAATTTTGTTGACTTCCATAATGTAACAAACTTGTTGTTTTTCAAATCTCACTCGGAATGTTGCTTTTCAAAATTATATATTTTTTTAATTTAAATTTGTTATGCCTGTCATTTCTTCGTACAACTTTTTTTTTGAAATTATACCGTAAAGGTTATATATCATTTGCAGATGCTACAGAAGAGAGAAAAAATATGATTTGTGTGTAGGCCTAAGCTGAGTTTGGAAATTGCTCGAGGGTTGTAGGTCTTTTCTTTTGTTCTACAAGATCAAGTATAAATTCAGTTGAAAAAAATGTACTTTTAAATAAATTTCAAAATTATTTTAGTCACGCTTGCAGTAGAAAAGGTGTGGAGTAGTAGCCGAAAATAAGGCCGAGCATATGTAGACTAAGACAAATTTTTTAAAACTGTCTGAGGTGGTTTGACTCAGTTTGAGTTAGGCAGAAAATACAAATATAGCATTGGATTAGTTGCAGGTAGCGCACGCTGGTGAGACAAGACATCCACATCCAAATCCTCAAATCCACATCCTCAAATCCAAATCCTCAAATCCAAATCCTCAAATCCAAATCCTCAAATCCAAATCCTCAAATCCAAATCCTCAAATCCAAATCCAAATCCTCAAATTCAAATCCTCAAATCTAAATCCTCAAATCCAAATCCTCAAATCCAAATCCTCAAATCCACATTCTCAAATCCACATCCTCAAATCCACATCCTCAAATCTATATCCTCAAATCCACATCCTCAAATCCAAATCCTCAAATCCAAATCCTCAAATCCAAATCCTCAAATCCACATCCTCAAATCCACATCCTCAAATCCACATCCTCAAATCCACATCCTCAAATCCCAAATTATCAAATTCCAAATCATCAAATCCCAAATCCATTGCCTGTTACTGCAAAGGGCACACAGTACACTATTTATCACAAATGATTTGAACTTTGAAATGCAGCTCTATATAGTTATGAGAGAAATGAATATGTTTTTTATTAGATTAAGAATTTAAAGAGAGAATTGATTAGAAATTCTTTTGGTATAAATATTTAAGAGATAAAAAAAATTCACTTGGAATTTGGTGAGTGAACTTCTTATTACTGTATATGAATTTATATATACAGTATGTGTTTGTGTGTTAGGACCTCCATGTCCCTGCCCCTCATCATCCTCTCATTCTGTCAGTATATTTGTACTTTGTATTTCAAAGTTGAGAAGAAGAAAAAATTGTTCACCAATGCCTTCTGGCCACTGAAGAAGTTAAAGAAAGAAGAAAGAAAAATGTATAAATGTGCTTTATGACACATTTGTGAAGTTGAATGCAGGAAAACGTGTGAGGCATTTTTGAACACTTATTGACTCTTGGTAAGAAATGTATATTTTTGAGTCTTAAAATTGTAACTTTTAAGAGAGAAAAAGAAGAAACGAAAAAAAAAAAAAAAAAAAAAGAAACCCCTGAAAGGTATATATTAGAAATTTGAACAGGAAACAACACAAGGAAACGTTGATTTGGTAAGAAAATATACTGTATATATATATATACATGTGTAAGAAAAAGTATTACTTCAAAGTCTATTGTCTTTTTGTTATATGTTATGTGCCAAAAGCTACAGTAATAAAAGACAACTTATACAGTAGCAGCAAACAAACAAACAAAAAAGAAATTATAGTTACAGACAAAGTTAAGATAAGAAAATGGCTGCCAGTCAGTGCAGGCCTTGGCGCCCTGGGGCAGATTTTTTTCAGGGCGCCCCATTCAAAATGAGAAAATGAAAATATTTGCTTCATTATTAGTACAAAAAACACATCGATTATGTCCACAGAGAAACCCATATTATTTTTAGATTAAAAAAATGACAAACTAGAGCAAGGATCACAAAGAAAATTTTAAATTAAGTTTACATGTAATTAATATCTGAAGATTAAAAGTTGGCCGTTCTGGCCTTTTTATCAGCAAAATCTTCAATTAGAGCAGAAAAGTGGAGATTTTAGGCGATTTCAATTTTAATGGATAGAGTTCCTAAACTGGAAAGTCTGTTTTGTGACATTGTTCTGTTCACAAGGTGAGACTGTTTCGACCCAATAAACATAATATAAAAGAATTTTAACGATTACTTTTAAACCGGAGTCATATATGTTGTAAATATAATATTACTATGGGCCGACCGCCGATAGACTTAAGGCCACTTGCACCAGTTGGGGTACAACAGTCCTTACCAGAAGGATCATCACTAAGAAGGTAGATTAGGGCCTAGGGCCCTCCCTATCCCTCCTGGATGCCACATAAATTATCCGTAGGTTAGCAGCTAGGGTTTATGCACTAGGATGAGATTAACAGGGATAGTGTTATAACTTATCAGAGTTTTAGTGTTTTTGGTACTGTCAGTGTGTCCACTGCCTGGTATTAAAGACATCTATAATGTAAATACATTGTCTCTGAACGCATTTAGATGAATATATTTTCCTCATGTGTGTTGTTTGTGTTTACGAGATATTTGAAATGTCATTTTTTTGTGTCGCTTAAAATCTGAAATGTTGTCATGGTGAAAGTTTGACGCCACTTGTCTTTATGACTCTCTCCATCTATCCGTGAAGATTTTTTTTTCCGTCTTTATTTAGATTTGAATATAACATTATTATTTATTATGGACTCCTAGGAGTTGCTTATGTTTTAATATTGAAGACTGATGGTGTCATATTAATAAACAACATGTGTAAATGAAGAGAGAAAAAAAATTACAAATTTTCTTCAGAATTCTTTCACTTCATCTTTTTTTTTTTGTTATTTTTTTCTTCTTCTTCTTCTCCTTCTGAGGAAATTAATTAAAGATTTCTTAATTTCAAAGTAGAAACTAGGAACAGTGTTTTTAGGAATGTATTAATTAATATAGTAGTAGTAGTAGCTACTTTACTGCTGCTCTTGATGTTTTTTTTTTGTATTTCTTTGAAAAGTTCGTTGTCTTTAGGAAATGTTTTTAATTTGTAAAGCATTAATTATCGAAGTTTTCAACATGATTATTAAAGTAATTATACTTTTTTTTTTTTGGTAAACATTGGAGAATTTTTAATGGTAATTTTCTATTTTTGGTCAAGCTAATGATGTATGAGAAGTTCTCTAAGTTAAAAACCAATTAACTCTTTTATCATCAATTCGTTCTATACGATGTGTGGGCATTTGTGTAACTCAAATCCGAAATTGTTTCGTCAGTTATTAAATTCTATATTCATAATCATTTGTAAGGCTTCTTGGTTTAAAAAACACAATTCATATTTATGCATTGATATAGTTTCAGAATCAAACTTTCACATTTCATAACTAATTTCTATAAGAAAAATGTCGACTTGTCTCCAAGAACACTTATGAACCAGTGTGGATTTTCAATTTAATGTTGAAAATCCTTTTAAAATTTGAAAAAAAAATAATTATGGCTTCAAAATGCTAATTTCTAATAATTATTATTTTTAATAATGAAACGTAAGGTGGCCATCTGTATAGGACTGAGACTGGCCTGAACTGTCTAGAATGTACGATCTGTGTCATGTTGTGATGTCAAAAATTTTCATATTTAGATAAATAGAACTATACAACCAACCAATGTGGAATATTTTACCTGGGAAAGTCTTCTTCAGTAAATACAGTAAGCGTGCATTTCCATAATGTTTTAAACGCCACATAAGGGTAAAATATCGTGTTTAATCGAAAGTGTGTTGTGAACGCCATGCTCATTTTATAGGGGAATTTACTTGGCACGAAAGTGCTGTTCTTAATGGTAAAAAACTGAAGTAGAATTGTTGTGCAGGTCATAACGTTGTAACAGCCAACACCAAGCCAATAGCAATTCTAGTCGCAACCTGGTCAGTCACTTAGTTTCTATAATGACTTTAATGAGGTTGTAAATGCCACTAGTGTCACCATAGTGACAACTTGTTAGCATATGTTACAGTTGTTACATGTTGGCATTTACAACATTTTCTAACTGAAGTGAAGTTTAATATTTTTTAAAAAAAAATATTCTAATACTGATTAATAGTTTTTAATTCATTTTTAATTCAATAGTTTTTTCTTAGCTTCCTGTAAATTGTATTACAATATTTTAAGCCTTTAATGTAGAAAATTTGTTGTTTTTTAATTTCCTGAAAAATTTAAATTTTGGCATATACAACGTTTTGAAAATATGCACGCTTCATATTCATAAATCTTTGTTTCTTTTATTTTTTTTGTTGTATAAATTTGTCTTATTCTAATGCAATGTATTTTTTGTGTATTGCAATGTATTTTTTATTATCAACCATTGGCTTCATTATAAGTTGTTCACGTAACCTTTTGTGGCCATTTTGAATAAACCCTTTTAATAATAAACCATCTTAATAAAACAGTATTTCCTGAATGCTAATTAAATTAGTCCAAAAAAAAATCAAATAATGTAACATGTGATATTTTATTTTGTAATTCTCAGATGTTCCTAGTCCTCCGGGAAGACCATTAGTTTTGGCATTTACATCGCGGTCAGTTAATTTATCTTGGACAGCCAGTCTGGACTTTAATAACAGTCCAATACTGAGGTACATCATTCACGTCAGGTAGGTGTTTATTTAATTACTTTTAAATAAGGATTCATTAGTTTTAAGTTATGGTTATTGATTTTTTTTTTGTTTTTCGTAATGAATATTGTCGCATTGGTCAGTTTTAAACTACTGAATTTATTATTGCAATCATTATTTTGATCAGCAAAATAGGCCTACATTTTTTTTAAAAAAAAAAGATTGTTCTGTTTTGCATTGAAAACATCATTTTAATTGTGCTTTTTCGATCTCAAATTGCAAGTTGTTTGTTTAGTTCTATGCCTTTTTGTTAGCCTCACCCGAATATATTGTATATACATTATATGCAAGAGTTTTCGATTTCAATTATGTAAGCCTAAGGACAATCAATACAAACATGAAACTTTCCTTTTGGTTGTTATCATTACCATCAATGTCTATTTATTGTTAATAATTGATTAATTGCAGAAGAAGAAGAAAAAAAAAAACACCTTCATCCTTTTTACACAGTCCCATTATTTTATTTGTCTCATCGTCTTTGTACACATCATTATTATTGGTAGGTAAAGAAAGGACAACATGATTAGGACCATTATTTTTTTCTGTCTTGTCCGCTAAATTTGCAATGAGCAAATGAATTGGTGTGGATATGTACATATATATATATATATAATGCCAGGTCTGTGTGGCTATCTATCTGTCTCTGAAGTAACGCTGTACAAAATTTGAATAAATGAACGGCTTTTTTCTCAAGGTCAACTATATGTTGCGCACTCCCCATCCAAGAACCCCATGATATTAAATTGGAGAGGGGAAAAGGTTGGAAAGTGTAGAAGGGGAGAGAGAGAAATGTGGAAGGGGAAAAGGTTGGAATGTGTAGAAGGGGGAGAGCGAAACGTGGAGGGAGGAAAAAATGGGGAGGGGTGACTGAAATTGAAATGAAAGGAGTAAAAAAGGAACAAACGACGCGCATGCGCACAATTGCCTGTGAATTTTGCTCCCGTCATTTATGACGAGTTAGTAGTTACCCCACTAGTTGTTATATATATAATGTAGATATATAAAATGAAATTTACTAGTAAATCCGTCGTGCAACTTGCACAAAAGAAAAAATGGACTAAGTCAAGCAAAGAGTTGCATACTTGGATATATGCAAGGGAATACAAGTGTTTGATTAAGAAATTAAAAGTAATGTGAGGTGACATCATCATCTGAGTAGATAGACTTTTTTTCTATTGCCAATGTCTGTTGTTTGGTGGTGCATCTATCTGATAAAGTCCATTTATGAAAAGTCAATTAATTTTTTAATTTTTTGTTTTTCATTATATTAATGACTTATTTTTTTTTTATTTTAAAAATCATTCTGACAATCATTGGATAAGTTTGTATTTTGAGAAAAAAATTCTTGAGGGTCTCTAAGCATTTTTTTCTTCTTTGAATACCCACTCTGGTAGTATTAACTAGAGGGATGAAGTTAAGAAGAGTCACAACTACTCCCGGTGTTTAATCCTTCGGGGATTAAATAGTTTTTTTTTAACGTGGGCGGAATGCTCTCGGGCGGTACCATGCCGTGCCCTCGGAACTTCCGGCTTGTTAATGGTCGACGCCGTACATCATCATATCTGGATGTCAGGGACCTTTTAAAAGGTTAACGGTACCATTTTGAATCCAGTTTGCAGCAATGTAACATATTAATTCTATTGTTAAATAGGTCCACCACTATACCACTAATTGTGTTTATTCAAATGGTGTAATTGTGTTTTTAACTTTTATTTTTCACTCACATACACATAAATCCTCGTTTTCTAAACCATTTAAGTATATGCCTTATTTTATTTAAGTATGGTGCACTTTTTAGAATGCAGTTTTTTTTTCTGATTTCTGAAAAAAAAAAGGGTTTTTGCCATCATCTTAACCTAACTCCCTCACTCAGTCTTTATTTCAACCTCCACCTTACTTCTTAATTATATGAAGAAGAAAAAATGCATCCATCATTTTAAAGCTTTATTGTTTAACGATTTGTCTTTTATATTAGAAAAAATGGAAGCAATTTTTTTTCCTCAGTATGAAATTCGTTATTTGTCATTGGCGCCATTAGTCTTTTGAATATAATATTCAAAAAGAGCGGGCGCGCGCGCCTTTCTATAATAATAATAATGGTGGTTATAATGAATTTTTTTTGTCATCTTGTCTCAAATTATAATTTAACCAACAAACAATTTTTTTTGCAGCATCATTCATTTCTATATGCAAAATTTGTCTTCTCATTGTATAACACTTAAATGAAATTATCTATATTTTTCTAACAACAAAAAAAACATCACATAAACTCGCTCTTCAAACGAGGGTTCATTTCAGAGGTCTAAAGGCAACCCTTTAGCGCCAATAGAATAATTGGAAACACACATTGATTCACACACACATTTTGTCTAAAATTGCTTGGTTATCAGTTTGAGAATCAAGACTTTGAACACACAACAACAGCAACAACAAAACCAATTACTTAACTCCCAAAACTCCAATAACTTTCAAAAACTCGTTATCATGTAATATTTATCTTATATATTGGCAGGTTTTGCAGGCTTTCAATATTTTCTAAACTCAGTGGCCTAATAAGAGTAAACTTGGTGGCTAAATTAACAAATTCATAATGGAATTACTGTATTTGGAGTGAAATATTAAGGTGTTAACAATTTTTTGTGTTTGCCTGGTTTGATGATAATATTTAGGCCTACCTATTATAATAATAATAAAGTTATTTTTAAATTTATTATAGAATAGTCATTAGGAAATTCTCAAAACAAATTGGAAGAATTCAAAAGCCATTAGCAAAACTACAATTTCAAAACGAATTTTAATTTAAACAAGATGGTTGACATTTTCTGCCTCAATAGTGATCATCTTCCGAGCCTAAGAATATGGGTTAATTAATGTTTCGTACTAACAAGACTATACAGATTACTGCTGCACCGCGTGGAGTCTCCACGCTGCTAATTTGAGTTTAGTCTATTGAAATGGTCCAATGCAGAGTGACCAGTGACCAAAGCATGAATAAATTTTCTATCAGAACTTGGGAGGGACATGTTAGCAGGTCGTAGGGCTGACTTCAGCCTCAACATTCTTAAAAAAATTTAGTAGGGTCTTGTCCCAAGCTGTTATGTTGCACAAATGTGTATAATATTAGAGGTGACCACTTTTAAAAAAATCGGACAGATTTTTGCACGTACAGCACGTACATTTTTGGTCATTTGTACCGTGGCTGATTCGACAATGGAATTTACTTCCAGAGGAGACTGTGCATTGGTAACGTTTTAATTTAGGGAATTTATAGAGGTGCTATTGAACAAGGATACACTAATGCTGTCATTCAACTCAATATTATATTTCCATGGAGAATTGTTGTAGTAGGTGCTAGAAGTTGTTTTTGGAGTAAATAGTTACTCTGCTACAAGCCCTCTGTGCTGCTTGCAGAGTAATTGTTCAAATTAAAAATCAAAACAACATCAAAAATATTTTTTGTCTTAAAAATAATCTGAATATAAACTTATTGTCAGAAGCAAATTTAAAAGAAAATTTAAAATTTGTTAAAAACTAGAAAGTGGTGTTGGATGGCTAAACACGTTTCCATCTTTAAATACCAACCTCCATCAGTTTTTGCTATTTTTCGATGCCAGTAATGAAAAGTTCTGCCATTCAGTGTCTTGGTTTGGTTGCGTCCCCCTTTCTTCCTGTGGAAACCAAAGAAAAAAAATTCGCGCCCCTGCAAACTCTTTTAACCGTGCGCGCCTCTGCAGTTGTGGGTGCTGCAGAGATCCCCCGCTATGCCCCTGCTGCCATTGTTGTGGAATATTCTGTTGTTGTGGAGTATTGGGTGTTGTCGTGGGGTATTGGATGTTGTCGTGGTGTATTGGGTGTTGTCGTGGGGTATTGGTTGTTGTCGTGTGTTTGTATATAGGGATTGCATCACTCGGCCAACTGTAGTACTGTATCTTGTATGTAATAACTTCCAATGCAATTTATCAAATCAGAGTTAATATTATGACATGTATGCAATACATTGTAGTATATCGTAGTTGGTGTGTTTTTTTTTTCTCTCTCTCTCTCTCTCTCATTCTTTAAGTAAGAATATAGGCTTTTTTATTTATTGTATAAAAGTTCTGAAAATGTGCGTGTGTTTGTGCAATCTCAAGATATCCCAAAGATGGACACCATAGATTTGAATTATTTGATTGTGTCTCGTTTCAATATATACGGAGTATTATGGTGTGTGTATGTGTGTACGTCAGCTCAAAAGTTGTCTCTATCTGTCGAGAAAGTTTTCTCTCTCTTTCTGTAACTCTCTCTCTCTCTCTCTCTCTCTCTCTCTCTCTCTCCTCGCTCACTCTTTCCATTCTTGTTATGTCATATGTGGTATATAACGGATAAAACCAATTGTGATTTGTTGCAAACATTGAAAGAAGACGTTTTCTGATTGTATGTGTTTGCTTTTTACATGTCTTTTTTTCTGGTCTGATTTTTTTTTTTTCTCTTTTGGATCTATTTTTTCTTTCATACAAATATCATATATTGTACACAGTGATGGGAAAGTTTTGTTTATTTTACTCATAACTTTTGTTTATTACTACCTACAGTCTACAGATACAATTTGGATGGAGATACATATTTTTTTTTGTAGAGTATGGTGGACAAGAGTTGGCATGTGGCTCAGCCTCCAGTGTTGTCCAGGATTGTGTTATGTAGAATGTTTTTCAACAAAGAGAGGATAAAAATCATGATTTAACAAAAAATTAAACAAATTGCATTTATTTGATTTAAATTGGATTTTTTATACGTTTTACCCTCTTTTAGAACATTTAATTATTTTTTGACTTTTGGCCGTTTTTTTGAAAAAAGCTAAACCTTGGCTTATGACCCATTTTTTCGAATATTAAAAATCCTTGAGTCTTTGTGCTTTTTCGAGCTTTTTGGGACTTCGGGGGCAAGTTCAGCACTCCTAAGGCATTTTTAGAGATTTTAGAACATTTAAATAATTTTCGACTTTTGGCCGGTTTTTGAAAAAAGCCAAAGACACATTTGACCCTTTCCACCCATTGTTTAAAATTTTAAAAATTCTTGAATCCTTGTGCTTTTCTAAGCCTTTTGGGACATCTAGAGCCAGCTGAGTGTGCTCCTGAGGCATTTTTAGAACTTTAAGAGCATTTAAATATTTTTCGACTTTTGGTCGTTTTTTGAAAAAAGCCAAAGACTGGCGTATGACCCATTTTTTCGAATATTAAAAATCCTTGAGTTCTTGTGCTTTTCCAAGCTTTTTGGGACTTCGGGGGCCAGTTCAGCACTCCTAAGGCATTTTTTTAGAGATTTTCGAGCATTTAAATATTTTTCTATTTTTGGCCGTTTTTGAAAAAAAAAGCTAAAATCTTGTCTTATTACCCATTTTATCGAATTTTAAAAATTCTTGAATATTTATGCTTTTCCAAGCTTTTTGGGACTTCGGAAGCAGTTCAGCACTCCTAAGGCATTTTTAGAACTTTTAGACACTTGATTAGTTTGTCTTAACCAGGCGCACATGCTGGGCGCACCAGCACCATCAATTAGTAGTGAACTTATTTCTATTCTAAGATACTTTACGACCATTCTGTATGTCGAGTTGAAGGTGGAGTGGTAAAATTGTTTAGCGTAGCGTGTAAAAAAACCTGACTGCTGGGCCACAGCTAGCTGCTGAATGATTCTGTTTTTCTCTCTCTCTGTTCTGACTTCACACACACATTCACTTTATCTCAATAAGATTACTATTGATTTTCTATAGGGATTCTATCCTATGGGTTTCTTGTCTTTTTCTATAGAAAAAAAAACCTATAGTTTGTTTCTCTTGTTTTACAGTCATCATCATCATCATCATCATCGTCACTTTGCTCTTGTCTTTGGTCACAAAAACCTTTTGTTTTGCTTTTTTCTTGTTTATTTTTTTGTTCTTCTGATTTGTTTTGTTCTAGATAATTCACTTCTATTTTTTTTTTCTTTTTCTGACCTCTACCCTCCTCCATACGCTTTTTTTTGTTGCTCATCTTTTCTAAATGTCTTCCAGATTTTCTAAAGATGAAAAAAACCTCACATTTCTACACCTTTTTTCTTCTTCTTCTTCTTCTGATTTTCTGTTAATATTTCTTCCTTTTTTATGTTTTTTCTTTTGCTTTTATTCGAACCATTACACACTTTTATTTCTTTTTATTTTCTTTACTGTGACAAAAGTTTTGATTCTTATCGATTTATCGAAATTCAATTAACGGGGTGGATTTCTATTTTTTTTTTTTTTTGCTTTCTATCTGTTCAATATATATATATATATATATATATATATATATATATATATATATATATATATTGGGGATATATCTTTTATTTGTATCATTTGTTGTGTGTCTCAACTTATTATATAGAACAAGATTGCTTTCTTTTTATGTCCTTACAATATAATTTGATATAAGTTAGATTTGTAGGCTATTATTAGTTATGTTGGATACAGGGTGATATACAGGGTGAACCATAAGTCACCATACTCCTACTTAATCTAGAGTTCTAATGGGTCTGCGTGATCTCCATTGTCGTCTCTCTGCAGAGTTGGATATACCACGTCTCGAGACCGGTAGTTAGAAATAGGTGAAAACTTCAGTTGCCTCCACCCTTGTTATGACGACTGGCAACTTCTAATTGGCTGGTTATGTAGTGTGACGTTGAAAAGGGCGGAGCATGTGACATCAGACTTCATAACCAGCCAATTAGAAGTTGCCAGTCGTCATAACCAGGGCGGAGCCAACTGAAGTTTTGACCTATTTCTAACTGCCTGTCGTCTCGAGTCGCTACCCAACAACCAATCAGAGACCAAATTTTGTTGCATATGGCGTCTTCGACATCATTTTTTATGACATCACACACCATGAAGACACGCCCAAACCGCTTGTAGTCGCAGCACTAGCGACTTGCTACTTCAAGTTGCTATGTTAGTTGCTAGTCGCAGACGCTATGCTCAAGGTAGCACGTATGAAGTTCCAGCTTAAGATCACTGTCAATGCTAGCAACTACTTGCAAAACACTATTTGTCACCAGGTGGTTATTCCAAGTCATTATAAGTTACATAAATGATAATATCTAGGGGTACGGGTATGGTGACTTATGGCCCACCCTGTATACATATAGTATATCACACACTTGATTGTAGTTTTTGTGTTTTTAATATAGAAAAAGGGTATCTTGACTCATTGCACATTTTGTGTAAATGTGGCTTTGAGGATTTTAACATCCAGTGTAATAAAAAATTCTGGTTGAGCCCCAAAAGTCACCAATAAAATAGTCATAATGAATCAATGATGGGATGAAAAATTAATAATAATGAAGGATGCTGTTGTTGCATTGCAATAATTATGCATTTCTTTTTTTTTTCTAGACTAGAAAATGCTCTAAACTCTTAAGCGGCAATCACATGGGTTGTGGAAGTGGAGGTTAAAATGCTTTTAGTTAGTATTTTAATGGTCGTTGGTGATAGCTTTGGTTAATTTGATTTTGGTCAATAAGAATACAATGTTCCCCCCCCCCCCCACAATAAAAGTAGCTGTGATCAGTATTTTCACATTTAGTTAAAAGCATACTTTATCGATATCCATATAGAGGCATTAACTTGGTTTGATGATGGATGAAGAACTCTTCATCTAAGGTTTGATGAAATATTGATAAAACAGAATTTGCTTTAAATGTTTTCTTTTTAATATTATTTTTTTTTCTATTTAAATTACATACATATTTTATTTTTACGGTGAAGAGCGAAAAGCAGCTTTATGGTATTCTGTATAGGTATGGTATTATGTATATTCAGTATACTATTGATTCTGAAGAGCGGGTTTTATATGCTCCAAAAATAAAATACTGTATTCCTATTGGCCAAAATCAAACTGACCAAAGCTATTGCCAACTATATCGATTATTATCGTACCCGTGTTGTGAATTTAAGACGCTAGGTGCGCTTTTTAATGTTATTGAATGCAAGCTTTAGTTTACAACTAACAGCGCCCTCTACTTTTGTGCACACGGTGCCTATAGATGTATACGATCTATAAGGTCAGAAATTTGTACGAGGAAAGTCCAGTTTCTGTTTTCTATTTAATCTCGACTGAAATCTCATTTTTAATTACATTCCCAATTAGAATCTGATGAAGTTGTAATGATGATGACGATGACGTTTATGATGTTTTTTGTCTTTGGTAATGATAATAAAAATGTCGCGTTTACGATGATGTGATCGTTCTTCTTCAACATTTTCTTCTTTTAATGTCTCCACAGTTCCTACTACTGCATTCGGTTCTTCTTGGTTACCTTTCGGAACTTGTATTTCGGTCTCCTTATCAATTTGATTATCTGTGCATAATTAAGAAATTGTAAATTAAGTTTGCCATTCAAAGAGTAATTCAATAGCGTAGCTAGTGGGGCGATCCGACCCGGGCGGCACCAATGAAAATAAAAGTATTTTTTTTTCCTGTCGGGGCAACAGGCATTTAGAAATCGGGATGAACAGAAGTTGGCTCCGCCCTTTTTATGACGACCGGCAACTTCTAATTGGTTTGTTGTGTGGTTCGACGTTGAAAAGGGCGGAGCATGTGACGTCAGACTACATAACCAACCAATTAGAAGTTGCTGGTCGTCATAAAAAGGGCGGAGCCAACCCAACTTGTGTTCATCCCGATTTCTAAATGCCTGTGTCGGGGTAGGAGAAGGGTGTCCTAAATTGCAGAAATTGCAGAAACTGGAGAACAGCAGGAAACACTATGGAGGTTTATGAAACATCTTTAAGATGGCTTTTTAAACATTTAATTCGTTTGATGAAATGTTTGATGTTGTACATGTATGTGTATGCGCCCCCCCCCCCCTGTATGGGGGGGCGCATACACATACATGTACAACATCAAACATCAGCGCCCCCCCCCCTGTATGGGGGGGGGGGCGCAGGAAGTTTGGGTGCTGATTCCGGGGCGACTAATTCCAAATCGCTGGCTTAATTTATTCAGTTAATTTTAAAAAATAAATCGACTTTCATTTAATATTTACTTTTAAAAACTGCATACTTGCACCAGTAAATGTTCATAAAGTCAATGGGCACGGCGGAACAGCAGTAGAAATAGTAGGAACAGTCGGAAGGTTACGTTAGGTTAAATTAAGCTTTTTGCAGGGTGGTTGTGGCGCAGCCTCTAAGCTCCAGCCTCCATTGTTCAACTGTTCCCTTATTTGATTAACTGGAGGAACGGTCGGATCAATGGACAAATTTGTTTTAAGAATTCTTTAAAAAATGGGGGGGCAACCCCCAGACCTGTTCCGCCATTCATCAAAATACTACCCCCATATTGGCTTCCGAATTCAAGGGGCCTCCAGCTACATAGAAACCTGGAAATTCCAGATTTTTAGGAAATTAAAACTTTAATTAGAAAATTCAATTAAAACTCAGAGAAATTAAAATTAACTGAATAACAAATGCTAACATTTTGATGGATCTAGCTCGAGAGAATTTAAAAATGAACGGGGAAACCCAAGAAGAAATTAGGAAATTTTTGTCGCTCGCTGCATTCGCGGAATGTATTCTGCAATCTAAACCCTATTTCTTAACTCTGGAAATGTTGATAATTGGTTTTTGATAAGTAATTCCTATCGGGTACTGGTTTATTTAATAATTTCATAATTAATATAAAATTCTATAAACCATTTCAATCACTGAATATCGATAATATCGATTAGCCCCTCCTCTCAGACCAGAATACCAGTTGTGCCACTGATGTGTATTGTGTTGTATTTTTCGTGAAGGTGGGGTGGCAAACTCAAGGACCACCCAGGGCGGCACAAACTCTTAACTTTATTTAACTTTTAAATCTACACTAGGAATGGGATTAATTTTTTTTTTTTTTTTTTTACATTCTTACCTGAAATCTTTTGCAGTTGGTCAGTTTTGACAACGGCAGCCATTGTCATTGTTGTAAACATGGTGGCTAGCAACAATTCTTTGATCATTTTTCAGTCGATTTTCGTCTAGTGGAATATTGACAAATATTATTTAAACTTCAAAATGATGAAATATTATAATTTAAAAATTGTTTCTCCGCTTTAAAAAAATTGCGAAATTTTATAAACATTTTAATTAACTTTAACTCAGAAGTAATTAGAATGATTTGTTTAAAATTTCCTAGTGAACTTAACTACAATTTAATGTGACTCCTTCAAAGTGCGAAAGTGGCTATTGCTCACATTCTGGTAACAATTCTGGAAGTGTTTTTTTCCGTTAAGGTGTTCAGCACTAGAGACCTACAGAGAGTAAAATGTATTTGAAGCCCAGTCCAAGAAGCCCACCAGGCCCACAAAGCCCACCAGGCCCATGGGCCTTTAACATAAATATGACGATCCAAGTCCAGTCCAGCCCAAAAGCCCACCATCCCATGGGCTTTGTGTAGGTCTCTAATTTCCACACTAAATGGTTCACAAGTTCACATACTTATCAAGAAAAGAAACTGCCCCATTAACATCTTTAATACGTTTATTTTATTGATTGGTCAGTGAGGAATATGTTATACTTTTATTAATGTGTGAAATAATATGTGGTTCAGTTCTATACATTTGTAAAGAACCCCATGAGAGAAATGATGAAACGCCTTCCAAACTTTTTCATCTTTTCAAAGATTAAAAATCAGGTTTTCATCACTGGACAACAGACAACATTCAGAAAACACAATGCAAGTTCTGAAAACCTTAAAGGAAAAAAAAAAGACTTCCAGAAATGTTGCCAGAAATGGCATAGCCACTGAGAACAGTGTGTGTGTGTGTTTTCACAAGGAGCATATTTTGAAGGCGATCACATTAAATTGTAGTTAAATTAAATATGAAAAAAGTTAAAACAAAATCATTCTCATTATTTCCAAAGGGTAGAGTACACACCAGGATGCTTTGTTGTGATACATTGTTGCGGGTATGAATCGCGTCAGTTGCGATTCAGACGTGCAACAACTTTGAAATGTTTCGGAGCTGAATCGCGTCAGCTCGGATTCATGTTTCTTGAGTCCCATTGAAATTGGGAAACTTTGAAACGTTATTGTGGAGCTGAATCGCGTCAGTTGCGATTCTGCCCCACATCATCCCAACAAAGAATCCTGGTGTGTACTAGCCATGGTAAGACAAGCCTCTCCTTTAACTACTTTTCGATATTTTATGTTTTTTACAATGAAATTTCTGATCTATTCAATTTTAAACTATTTAGCTTTGTCATTATGGTTCTGTGGGAATACAGATAGGCCTACTAATAGTAGATACAGGTAGAACCATAGTAGATACAGAATTTTGATTGTTAATTATTAAATTAAAATGGTAAAGTTGCTACTTACGAATAATGCAATGCAATAATGTCGACAGCTTCAGTCGTTGTGACCTGGCTAGGACATTATCAATTTACAAGGTTTTACAATTTAGTTTTATCTACGTGGTTTAGGCCAATTGTCGCATTGTCATCAGCCACGCATGCAGACGTGTGAAAGCAACGTGATAGTCATGTGTGCGTAACGATCGCAAGCAGTTTTTTTTTTCCAAATAAAAGAATATGGTTCGAATGGAAAGAACATCCTGTTTCAACTTTACTTTGTCATGTTAAATTGATGGCTTGAAAACAACACAGAAAATGAGGGTGTGTAACATTTGCCCTAAAGACAATTGCCCTAAAGCCATTTGCACTACAGACACTACCCTAAAGGAACATTTGCCCTAAAACCACATGCCAGCTAAAGAGATATTTACAATAATCAGTAGTCTAAATATAAGTTATTTAGCATTTTTTGTACATTTGTGGCATGCAGAACCTATTTAACATACTCCACCAAAATGTCTTTTAGGGCAAATGGTTTTAATGCAAATGTCCCTTTAGGGTAAATGGTTTTAGGGCAATCATCTCTTTAGGGCAATTGGCATTAAGGCAAATGGCTTTAGGGCAAATGTATCTATCCCAGAAAATGGATATTAATTGAACATAATTTGAATTTTCTAATTCAAGACATATTGATATTTTAATCAACTTAATATTTGAAAATGGAGTAACTTTTTAACATGTTATGGTTAATGGTAACTAAGAAACAGATACCATCTAGTTTTCTATTTCAAGAAAATTGCGTTTGGCATGTGATAAGTTATCACATGCCAAAGAAAAAACAAAGGCAAAACCAAAAAACAAAACCAGTTATCACTGATAAGCTGGGTTTTTTTTTCTTCTTTTCCATGAATTGAAATCAAACTTGTTAGAAATGAGCACTATAGATTCAGCATTCAAAAATGGTTCGTGGAAGTTTTGGTTCACATATGGCTTATGTTTTCACTTAGCATAACCAATGTTGCAAACTTTTCATTAACTATATACTCCAATAGATTTCAAGGTAACGTGTGGGGGTTGCAGTGGGTGGTAGGTAATATGTTGAGTCAGTTTGGATAACCATCATTTTCAGGCAATTTAAGTATAATATGATAATATATTGACTGGCATTGGCATTGGTTCTGAGATATATGGTGGGGTAGAGCCAAGAGCAATTCTGGGGCCACGTGCAGCAGTTGGTAACAATTTTCTAAGTTTTACTCGGTAATTTACATTCTTCTGTTATTATCAAATGTTTATTGTGTAATTTAAGTTTTGTCACGTAAGAATGCAAGTAGATCATTTATTTTGTTCCTGTAGCATTAGATGGCGCCACTAGCCCTCCTCACATAGAAATGAACTGACACTCGTTCAACTCTTGACTCACCTTCCTGTTTTTCCACGTGGCAAACTTTGAATTGCAGGTCGCTATTTCTACACGTGCTCTCTCCACTTATAGATCTCTATGTGAATTCTAGAAGACTTTCATTTTTTGCCATTTTTTTGAAAATTTTCTTGGAAAAATTTCATTTTTGGGCAGTTTTTACTTTTTTGAATTTATGGGTTTTTATGGTCTTCGGAAGTCAGTAGTGTCCTCCTGAGTTCATTTCAGTACTTTTCAGGGTATCTAGATATAATGTGATCTGGGTAAGTTTGTCCACGTGCTGATAATTAAAATAATCGCTAATTGGCGATGAGTGTATAGTTTGCCACTTATGGAGGTTTGCAGGCGCCATCTATTCTGCATTTACACAAGTATTTTTCTATGGAGTGCTGTGTATTATTTCAAAGTTTCACTTGTCAATTTATGGGTAGCACTTGTCCCATTTTAACCTAACTGTATTTTTAAGTTGTTCCTTTTGGTCTAAACAGGTTAATGGAAATTTTAAATTAAAAGTTAACGTTAAAATTCTGTTGAAGAAAATTTTTCGATTTATAAACGGAAATGATATATTTTACCATACGCAACAAAAAAAAAAGCATTACAAAATGACATTTTTGTTGATGCAATAGGAAACGGGGGTAGGAGTTAGTTTGCTTTGGCCCAACACCTAATTTCAATAAATTATTTTAAATGCGGTTTTTAACTTTAAAAACATAAAAAGTCCATTATAAATTTGAAATGATTAAAGTAGAAGAGCCATTGAAAACATAAGAAATTTTTAATATATTATGAATCTTAAGGTGCATTTTACTAGTGAGCTGAAGAAGAGAATTGTATGAGCTGAAGCAGAAATGTTGTATCATCTTGCGCTTCTTCTGTTATTTATTGTATTTTTCTTTTTAGAAAATAATTATTATTATAAGTAAATACAGAATTCGACATAGAAACTTTGATTTTTTGTGGTTTTAAATAAGTGTAAACGCCTCGTGGGACGAACTCTTGTTTATTCTGTAGTTCAGGTGTAAAATAAAGAGAAACCTGAATGTTTTATAAACTAGAAGGGTAGATCAATCACTTAAGCCTATTTTCATGTTAACACTTTTCAAACAGACAATCGTTTTTTTTTTTTTAGATTTTTTGTCTACTAAACGTTTATTTTGAAAGATAGCAACATTGAAAAATACTTTTTAAGTTATTGAGCTGCTCTTTATAGTTTCTAAAATGTTTTCGAGGTTTCTTTGTTGTTAATTTTGCAATTTTTCCTCTTCTGAAAGATAGAATAATCAAGAGTTCAAGAGGCATTTACACTTTAAAACCACCTTAATTAGTTTATAACTTTTTATGTTCTCTTTGAGTAATTGATGAGCTACCTCTTCTAGTTTCTAAAACATTTTCTAATTTCTCTTAATTGTCTTCTTCTGAAAGACAGAACAATCAAAGTTCGAAAATCAGATGTCCGTAAAACATCTTTAATTATCTTATTATAAAGCTGCGTTTACACTGCCAACATAATGTTGTGGTCAGCGAATCTTTGCAGTGAGAACTAGGCTTCGGACCGAAGCCCATTTAAAAAAAAATGTTTGCCTAGCAGAAAGTTTATCATATAAGAGGCTCTCTTTATGTTGAAAATAAAAGGCGAATCCATCAAGTGTAACTCGAGATATAGCCAATTTCTGGGGTGCATCTATATGTGTGAAACACACTGTATTAAAGTTCGATTCCAAAACAAAAAGTTGTTTGTAAAAATTTATTAATAAAAATAGTTAACTCAAAAAATGGACTATTTGGGGGGAGAAGAATGGGGGGGGGGCTAGTGGCGCCGATGCAAAATTATGCCCACCAACAAATTTGTACCCAGTACGTCCCTTTGGCTCCGATATTCAAAAGAAATGCCCCGCAAGCAGCTCAAGGAGGCCTATGTGTGACAATGGGACTTGTGAAGGTCCATTTGCTGTAAGCATTTCGCTCTTGAGTTGTTAAAGACAGTATCGAGGTATACATGTATAAAAAAGTCTCGAAGAGGGTCGTCGAACATTAAAAGTGGGCCTCGTCTTCCTTCTCTCTGACCGAGTCTCTGTCTATTTGATGCGGTCTTAGAACGAGGCCACCGATGTCGTCGTCGTCTTCGTTACGATCGTCGAATTCGTTGTGTTCGTAATAATTGCTGTGCTCCTCTTCGTCGTGTCGTTCTGCAATACGTCGTTGTGCCTCGCGTAACGATTTACGCCTCTGCATACTCGTCATCCATTGGTTTTCTTGCTGCTGTTTTTGCCACTCCTTTTTTTCCTTGTCTTTGGTGCCGCCTCCGATTTGAATTTGTGCCTGGGCACCTACAATATTTCCAATGCGAGCACCTGCTCCCACACTTATGCCCTTTTTTAATGAGACGTGCAAGTGGGCGTGCACGTGTAGTCCAAAGAGGTTGAGGTGTCCACCAATTTTTAGACATCTTTCTGGATCAGACAAACCATCATCATCATCAGATTCATCAGCATTTGATTTCATCAACATGAGTTGGTCACCACTGTTGGTCACATTATGAGCAGCAATGTCATCAACGTTGCCGTTTCCAGTCTTTATTTCAGTTGTGGTTGAATTCAGTTGGTCATCTTTACTGTGGACACTTATGATGAGGATTACTGCATTAAAGGTGTTTCCTATCAAAAAGGCTGTCAGACTTAACAGGAAAAATTGTTTCATATCTGTAATTTCAAGAACGAGAAAAAAAATGAGAAAAATAAAAATAAGTTTGTTAGATTTAGAAACTAGAATAGTCTGCCAATTGTGAATAATTTTTTTTAAAAGATAAGCTTTTAAATTTGATGATTTTCAAAAACTGGCCATGAAAAAGTTTATTTTGAAAGATATTATCACGCGAAATATATTTTTTTAGTAAATTTTTTAAACTTACCTTACCATTCTAATATCTAACAAACAATTGAATTGTATCTTCTCATGTTTATGTTTATTTAAAGGTATAAGAATTTAACATTAAGAAACTAGAATGGTCAGCCAATTAGAATAATTTAGAAAAATAAACTTTTTTAAAAAATAAAACGTAGTTAAGTATTAAAAAATAAACTTTTTGTTAAAAAAAATTGTAATTACATTTTCATGAATATACTGTTTTGTAATTAAATTTTGGAAAATAAACTTTTTTTAAAAAAAATGTGTAATTAAATTTTGAAAAATAAACTTTTTTTAAGAAAATAAATGCGTAATTAATTTTGAAAAATTAATTTGTCACTTAACCACGTTGATGCAATAAAACAACACCCTGAAATTTGATCACTTTGAAAAACACTGGCCACGAAAAAGTTTATTTTCAAAGATATTATCAATCAAAATACTTTTTAGCAGATTTTCTACACTTACCTTTACCTTTCTAGTATCTAACGAACTTTGAATTGTATTTCCTTAATGTTTATTTAATTTTAATTTCAAAAAAAATTACCCTGGTAAATTTTCAGGATAACTTACCGGTACGACTATCATTACAACTCTCTTTAAGTTGGGTTTTTACTGGGGTTTTTCTAATTTCTGCAAGCTTGACGGGGAAACTTCTGTTCATGACAAATGTTGTGGTTTTCTATTGGATGTGTGTAGGCGTATAGCTGGGCATTTAATGTAAATGTGTTACGAATTTGTTAAAGACTGTACAACAGATGCTTTTAACATACTGCGTAACTAACTACTTTTACTAAGTACACGTAATCCCTTTAGAAAACCTACTACAACGCATGTGCATAGTAACAACAATGACAGTTTATCAAGAAACTATATTTCATTTGCTTTTATATGCTGTAAAAAAATCTAGACAGGTGATTGGTCCATTTCCTAGAAAATAATTTTTTTGTAAAAAAAAAAATGTCCCTGATGTGCTTAATTTTGCCATTTTCTGTTCAAATATGAGGCCTTAGGAACGAACATATGGTACAAACATGTTTTTTTTTCGGATGCTAGTTTTCTATTTTTTTTTGCAGAAATTCCGAATAATATAGCTGTTTTTTTCTTTAGTTTTATGAGTTTCTATTTGTGCTTGATTTTGCCATTTTCTACTCCAATATGAGTCCTTAGAAAGCTTCACATGGCGCAAACATGTTGTTTCCTGGTGCTACTTTTATCTGTTTTTTTTTAACATAAATTCCAGATAATACAGGCTTTTTTTGTAGTTTTCGGATACAGCCAATGAATGTGTCTCAGCCAATGTATCGCATCCAATGTGTCATTGGAACTAATGGTTAAAGAAAATACAATTGGGATTATTAGAACTACCCCACATTTTTAATTTTGTAAATTTGGTATTTGTTCAGATTTTGGTCGTGGGGGGTGCTACACAGGATACGAAACATTTTTTGTGTCATTGTGTGTCTTTCCGCTTTGACTACATGCTTTCAAATGAGTCGCTGTACACTGGCTGACACAAGAGGTTCACAAAGGCGATGACACACGACGACACATAGTGCGACACAACTGTGTCAGCCAGTATGCAGCGACTCATTGGAAAGCGTGGAATGACACACAATGATACAAATATGTTTCGAAACGTTGTGTGTCATCTTGTGTGCCTTCCACGCCTTATTTACCTATTTTTTTTTCCTATTTCTTGCAATTTCAAGAATTTTTTTCTTGTTCAGTCTGGTTTAAGTGTGAATAATTTTATTTTATTTGCAAAAAAAAAACTGATTACAAAGGGGTTTTTTGGGTAAATTTTCTCAGAACTTCAATTGCATAAAGATTAGAGAAGCTTCAACTACAGTACAGTGCTAGATAAAGTTGCTTAGCCTTGCTTCACACGGACGACTTTATGGTGCTACAAAATGTGGTTGTTTTTTTAGCAGACCACAGTTTCAAAGAGTTTTCAAACCTTTGTCATAGGTGGCGACCAATTGCCTTTTTTTTTGTAGGCGGTGATCAACGTCACGCCACTTTGTTGCGCTACTTAGTGGCGGCCACTGAGTGGTATGTGTGAAGCCAGGCTTAATTTTGAAATTGGTGCTACAATTCTACTGTTTTGAGTTTTCATTTGGTAAATACGTTTTTTGTTAAAGAAGTTCAGCTGTCGACATTGAGAGTCATTCGGATTGACGGCGACATTTCAAATGTCCGTAACTTTTGGAAACTATTGGGGAAAATTCTCTCAAAATCTTTACAGAAGAAGTCTTCTGTCTTCAAACTCATCGTCATCATCAGGATGATGGCCATGTGGACTGTAGCTGTGGCCATCACCACTATTCTCACGCAGTTCGAAATATTCTCTGTCGTGAAAATCATCTCCCTCGTCCTCCTCGTGTTCGAAACCGCCGTTTCTCCTCCTCGACTGTTTATTTTTCCATTTTCTCATTGAATTCCTCCTTTTCTCCTTCTCGTAGTAGTCGTCATCATCTTCGTCGTCGCCTAAGTCGTTTCCTAGTTTGAGGTTGGCGTTTGCGTGCGCAATTCTATGCCTTCCAGCATGAACGCTCACTTCTCCACCAATACCTTTCTTGGCACAAATGTGTAGTTTAGTACCAGCATGTAGATCTCCAACGTGAGCATTTGCTTTGGAATGTAGAAAACGTTCTTGGTGGCCGCTTAAATCTTCGGCTTCGGCAAGAACTTCGTTTGGTGTCGAGTGATTTTTAAGGTTTTTTGAATCTTTTCCGATTGACATTTCAGTTGAAGTCGATATCAAATCATTTACTGATTGATTGATAAATAAAACATATGTAAGAAGTACGGAGAAAATTATTTTTATATAAGATAATTAGTCTCATTACCATTTTGGATGTCGTCTTGTTGGTGGTGGTCACTTTCGATGACCGCACCATAGGCCATGGTGGCGAGAAAGCTGAACAGAGCAAGTTGCTTTATCATTTCTGTTAGTTGGAACTATAAATATAAAATTCGATTAATTGGGAACAAAGTGAATTTAGAAATCGACTATTTTAAGTGGAGTTATAAGTAATTCACGAGTAAAATCACTTTACTCGAGAATTACTGAAACTCAATTAGAGTTCTCCGTTTAAGAGCCTAGATACACACGTCCTCCATCTTGTTGTTTTGAGCAGACGACAATAAGACATATGAGTGTTACTATTTGGCTTTACTAAAATTGCTAGAAATAGTCTCACAATCGTTCAATAAAGCTACATTAAAGCACAAAATGCAACACAAAGTATTGTTCATTAAGTGGTCGCTTTATATAAATTTTGAAAAGATCCTTCTGTTTTTTTAAAATGTTTAAAATTAACTTCATCTTAAATTCCCTAGACAAAAAAAAGACCCACAAAAGTTTGAAGAACTGTCATTAAAAACGATTTAGAGCAATAACAAAATAATGAGCACGTGCATTAATGTATTGGCTTCACACTGATTGCTTTTTATAAGCTTAGCACGTGAAATTATTTTTCTATTCATTTTTATGTGACCTCTTACCAGGACAAAATCCACTTTTATACCAAAAACGATTGCAGCGCCTACATTCGGAGAAATTTTGTATTAAGCACCGTATATAGTCTCTATATGTACTTTGGAAACTGTTTAACACGAAATTCGAATCAACTCATCATTACAACTACAAGTCATGTAATGTGGCGAAGGAGTGGGGGATATTTCCCAATCATAAATGATTGTCATTTAGACAAGGTTTAGACAAATCATCGTCAAATTGAATTCGTCCTAAAACAGAAATATGTGCTGGACCAGGGCCAGCTGAAGGGTTTTATGAGCCCCTAGGTGAGGTTTAAACTTTGTGCCCTTGCGCCTTAGGCGAGACTTCAATTTTGTGCTCCAGTTGTATTCTGTACCATCCGTCCGTCTACCTCTCCATTACCCTGCCTAGCTCACCCATTCATCTATCTATTCTAAGCTCCAGCGTGGCGCAAAATAAAAATCGCAGGGCGCAAAAATGCTGGATAAAAAAGAGTACTTAAGGTAAATTATTTATATTTATTATTGGCCTAATTAACTTTTTTTAGTAAGAATTTTTAGTAAGATACCTTTCATGTTATCAGATGAAAATAACGAATCTTGTTTTTTCCTCAAATAACAATTTAAGCAAAGATAGAATAGAATATGGTTAAATAATTTAGAATGGATACCAATGAAAACAATTGTCAGTAACCTATAGTGCCATTATCAGATATACAGTATTACTACTTTACCATTCAGTGTTTGGAAATTGTCTATGGTCTGTATGGTGGTGCTGAGCCTGTTTCTTGTGTGACAACTTATTCTTCTGTCTACTTGGATGTAGAACTTTTAGCAAGAGATTGCAATGGTTAATAACACGCTTGTGCTTTTTTTTTGGTCTACGTGTATTTAGTTGACTAGATGGTTCGAAGCATGTGCACATTGAATAGCATTTTGAATTGTGACGTGGAAACTAAGAAATACTTTGCATGGCAACACCAATCCTGGTACTTTTATCGGTTACCCCGGGTGGAATGTTTAGTGGAACGTGTGTGCCCATGTCACAGCCCTTTTCATGTAGTATGTCGTTTTACTCTCCTCATTTTTCTTAACGCTACAAGTTTCCCAAGGGGGGAGGTTTAAAGGTTTGCCACCAAGAAACCAAAACACCAATAAATAATAAGAAAAAACTCAAAAACGCCAATACACCAATTCATCAAAGAAACACCAAAATAAAAGAAAAACTCGTGTAGTCCCCCCCAAAAAATTGCTACATTTAGCTGCTCGCTCACTAGGTCGGTGACGCGGCATGGCGCGTAGTTTTCAAATAGAGGTCCACTCACCATGAACGTGGCGCGGCACAGTTCCCCCCCTCTATCCCTACTTCCTCTTCTAGTATGCCACAGTATCCATGAAGACAATGATGAGTAGTGATGAGTTTTCTTTTAATAAAAATGATTCATGTGGTAAACTATGGAAGGAACCTGATAAATTCTTCTCCAGTCTCCCGTCAGTTAGGCGGAATCGAGGAGAAGCACGGCGAAATCCTGACTTCAAAAAGTTTCAAACTTTTTCCAAGGGCTGTGCCACGCTGTGCTTCCGCCTTAATACCTTGTACACACACATGAGTTAAATGAATTGAAATTAAATGTGTTTAGGTGAATTATACGGAATCCAGTTAAGGACATGAACACCAAATAAAAATTGACTTTTATTATTAATATTTCAAATTGAAATACGAAATCAATATTGATTTTGTCAATAGTTTATATAATTTATATTTAAGTATTAACTCGATATTTTCAAGATTATTAACTGAATAAATTGAAATCGATATATTGTTTGTTTGTCCTTCACAGGTCTCTGTAGAACACGTTTATTATTTAAATGCATTTAAATTATCAGGTTAATAATGGACGGGGTTCCATTCATTTTGATGAATTTTGTTTGGGAGCCGTTTTTTTCTCCGTGCCGCGCCGCGTCGCGTCACCGACCTAGTGAGCGAGCAGCTTTAGGAGACCTCACGGATGCCCTTTTTGTTGTAACGGTGCAGAATATACTGTACATACCCCCAGACCATCACATAATCGTAGTTAAAACTAGTTTTGTTTAATTTCCAACAAGTTATAAACTAGAGATGACATATTTTTAAAAAAAAAAAATTCCACTTATAAAAAATATATAATTTAAAAATGGACAAAATTGCGTTAATGATAATGACATTTTTTTATTATTTATATTGTACAATAATGAACTTGTCATAAGATGAGATAACTAAAATGTGACAGATAATTATTATATACATTGCTCATTAAAAGTAAAAGTATGATGAAAAGAAATCGGTCCTGAGGTTATTGCTTTTATTTTAAAGCAAAGGCGGTGATAGGAGAAAGAGGAAAAAAAAATATGATTGATGTCAATTTGGTCAAAGTGTTGCTAAGGCCTTGTTTCCACTGAGGTGAAAATTTGAACTTTTTAAAAATTTCAACTGGTTGAAAAATTAAAAAAATCTGGCTTTTGCCTATGATAGTGAATAGGCGGGGCCACGTTTTGTTCAATTTTTCATCAGTTGAAATTACTAAATAGTTTAAATTTTCACCCCAATGGAAACAAGGCCTAGTTAGTGTGCGAATAAAATATTTGTGAAAATAGTAAAAACATGGTGTAGTACATAAATTTGGAATCCATATTTGTTTATTTCTTGCCAGCTAGCGTTCATTAAAGGTTAATTTAAAGGCACATTCGATTATTGTATAATGAGTTTGATTAATTAATCCAGAAGTAGCCATATAAGCCTATTTCTGTGGCAGTGGAGTCCACATATCTAACATGGAAATTGCATTGTCAAAACTAGAAATTATAGAAAATATGTGGCCTCAATTCAGTGCGTTTTTTTGTATTTTTGTGTTTGTACATATATTTTGTGCGTGTGTCTGTCTGTCTGTCGACAGGTCTGTTTGTCTGTCTGTGTCTATCTATACAAATATGTCCTATTGGCCGTCATTATGATCAGAAATCTATTCGTCTTCAGTGGACTTATTATCCTGAGTTGCCTTGCCGTTGTCGTCGGTGGCTTCGTCGCTGCTGTCGGTGACTTTCTCGTTAGTCTCTGTGACCTTGTCGTTGTCATCTGTTGCTTTGTCGTTGTCGTCAGTGGCTTTGTCAATGTCGTCGGTGGCTTTGTCATTGTCGTCAGTGGCTTTCACGTTAGCAACGGCAGCCTTGTCGTTGTTCTCGGTTGCCTTGTCGTTACTGTCAGTGGCCTTGTCATTGTCGTTAGTGGCCTTGCCGTTGTCGTCAGTGGCCTGGTCATTACTGTCAGTGGCCTTGTCATTGTCGTCAGTGGCTTTGTCATTGTCGTCGGTGGCTTTGTCATTGTCGTCGGTGGCTTTTTCATTGTCGTCAGTGGCTTTCACGTTAGCAACGGCAACCTTGTCGTTGTCCTCGGTTGCCTTGTCGTTACTGTCAGTGGCCTTGTCGTTGCTGTCAGTGGCCTTGTCGTTGTCGTCAGTGGCCTTGTCGTTGCTGTCAGTGGCCTTGTCATTGTCGTCAGTGGCCTTGTCATTGTCGTCAGTAGCCTTGTCATTGTCGTCAGTGGCCTTGTCATTGTCGTCAGTGGCCTTGTCATTGTCGTCAGTGGCTTTGTCATTGTCGTCGGTGGCTTTGTCATTGTCGTCGGTGGCTTTTTCGTTGTTGTCGGTGGCTTTTTCATTGTCGTCAGTGGCTTTCACGTTAGCAACGGCAACCTTGTCGTTGTCCTCGGTTGCCTTGTCGTTGCTGTCAGTGGCCTTGTCGTTGTCGTCAGTGGCCTTGTCGTTGTCGTCAGTGGCCTTGTCATTGTCGTCAGTGGCCTTGTCGTTGTTGTCAGTATTTTTTATATTCTCCTTTATTTTGTCATTGTCGTCGGAGACTTTGTCATTGGCGTTAGCATCGGTGGCCTTGTCGTTTTCGTTAGGAGTCTTCTTGTCATTAGTGGCCTTGTCTTTGTTGTTGTTGTTGACTTTACCGACGTTATTATCTTTGTCGTCGGAATCTTTGCTGTTATCGTCTGTGTCGTTTTCGTCGTCGTCGTCATTGTCATGGTTGGCTTTGTCGTCATCATCGGTGGTTTCATCGTTGTCATCTGTGGCCTTGTCGTTACTGGTTTTGCCCTTCTTATTGGTGGTCAATTGGCCAGTCTTTAATTGTTGTTGCTGTTGTGGTTCCTTAGGGATGATTGCAATGCAGCTATCACTATTCGTTTCGCTGGAATCGTTATTTTCGGTTTTTGATTCTTTGTCATCGTCGTCGTTGTTGTTTTTGTCGTGATGTTTATGATGGCGGCCGTGGTGATGGTGGTGGTGTCTATGGTGACGGCGATGGTGGTGATGGTGGCGGCGGCGATGATGATGATGACGGTGATGTGGATGATAGCGACGATCGGCTTTCATTCTATCCTGTAGGTCATCAGCTGGTGCCCCGACTCCTGGGTCACTATGTTTCTGTATGTCAGTGTCTTGAATAGTTTTCAGATTTGAATTGTCTTCGTCATTTGTCTGTTTATCAGTGTTTTCAGGCGTCTGTTTGTCGGTCTCTTGGACATTATTTGGAGTTGGATTGTTTTCGTCCAATGTCGGTATGTCAGTCTGTTTGGATGGTACTGTCTGGTCACCGTCAGTGCTATCGGTATCATCGTCAACATCCGTGATGGATGCATTTTTTTGCGCTTGAACAGTGACACCAGTCTGTACTGCCGACGACGGCGGATCGTCATTTGCAGTTGTTTCGTCTTCTGCCGTGTCGGCGTCGTCGTCTTCCACGGTATCTGCTGTAGTAGCCAGTGCCGGATGATCGTTATTGATATAATGTCGAACGTCCAAGCTTCTATATTCGCCGTGCGCGCTATGATATGAACTTCTTTGACTATGACCACCATCACGGTAAGAATGTACAAGACTAGATTGCTGATGACCGTATCCTTCTTCGTCTTCGTCTTCCCAATCGTCTTCGTCTCCTTCATGTTCTCCTTCCATGCCGTGATCACCCTCGTGCAGCCTTACGTATTCTTCTTCGCCGTCTTCGTCATGATGTCTGCGATTGTGTTTTCTACCGGCTTTAAGGTGGGCTCCTACGTGTGCGATTTGACGGTTACCTGAATGAACGCCTGCATGGGCTTTTACACCTTTAGAAGAGGCTTTTAATGCCGCCTTGCCACGTATTCGTCCGATGTTGGCTGCGGCACTGAAACTAAATAGTCGTTCTTGGTTTCCAATAGGCTCCGTATTGTGTGCACCAACCTCGATTGCTGGTGCTTTGACCACCGGCATGTCGGAATTGTTGTCTTTTCTATTTGTAGTTTCTGAATAAAAAAACAAACAAATAAATAAAACCCAGGTTACTTAATTGGTAGCTACTTGAAATCTGACTAAACTCGATTTTTTGTTTGGTCCTTTCATCCTTTCATCAAATAAATTTTATTGAATTCAGAAAAAATGAACAATTTTATTTTTGAAATTTTTTTATTCGCTCTCTCATAAAACGGAAAAAAAAATGGTTTTAAACTAATCAAAACCAAATTAACCTAACCTAAACTCACGTGGAAACTGTACTAAAGTCCATTTTTTTAAAAAAAATGTTGGTAAAAATACTTAAAAATAATTTAAAAAAAAAAACCAGAAAAAAATCAGCACTTTCGCTAATGTGTTGGTTTTCACTGCATGGGTTTTCAGTGTGGTTTTTTAAAATTATTTTTATGTATTTTTATGAGCATTTTAATGGATGTTTCTTCCTTATTTGGGCGTACTCAATGGAGTTTTAACATAAAAGTTAGAAATTCGCGATTTTGAAATAGTTTTTAAAAAATAGAATCGCACTTACCAATTTTTTGTCATTCTATCACTCGATCAGCATATATTTAAGGTGCCACATTGCTTTTTGAAAAAAATAATATTGGACCACTTTAAATATGAAAAATAAACATATTGCCGCCGCGACGGTTGTGTATTTTAAAAATTAACGTTTTTTTCTTTAACATTGGGTCTATGGGCTCAATAGAAAAACGATGTTAGCGCTCTTTGCGGAGATCTTTCGAAGTAATTTTGTTATGTAGCAGCCTCTTAAGTTGAATTATTAACGATAATTAACGTTGTAATCTCTTCTTGAAGGTATTAATGGTGGTTTATTACAATATTCAAAGGTGGTTTTATTTTCTGCAATTTTGAATTAATGCTAATTTGTTTGACCCACTTTAAAGACCATTGACTTCGAAACGGTCCATTTTGCTAGCCACTTCTCAGTTTTGAAAATCATCTTTCAGTTTAAAAAAAAATTGGGTATATTCCTTAATATATTCTATAGATTCTTAAGTTTCGAATTGCCGTTCAGTTGCTTTACAGACATTTAGGCAACTTTTGAACCACAAAATTGACCGTTGTCTCAATGGCACGTGAAACTCTGGAGTGACCTCTAGGCTCTTAATTATTACAGTATTATTATAATAATTACGTTCGTATTGACTTACCATTTTGGATGTCCGGTTCGTGGTCACTCTTGATGGCTGCACCGAAGACCACCGAAATGACAATAGTGAACAGCAAGAGTCGTTTATGCATTTCTGTTTCTAATTGAACCTATAATATTGATTTGACCACAGATTAATAAAAAAAATAAGAAATACCTTATTAGTAATTTTATTAAATTAGAATTTAGATGTAGGTTTTTTTATAATTGTTTTAAACAATTGTTTAAAACATTCTTACCATTTAAATTTGTTTAATTGTATTGTGTCCACCTATTTCTTTTTTCTCTTCTTCTTCTTCTTGTTACTCGTTTTGTAAAGTTCTATTAATTTTTTGACACTTTTTCATTTGCTTTTATAAGAAAAGGTGCTAAAACGTGGCGGGGGTTGTTAAGGGGTACGTGTTATTTAAAAATTTATTATTATTCGACAAATGTCTGTTCCATGCAGGAGATGTGCGTAAGTTAGTTCATTGTAGTTATCGCCAATATACGTCATAGATTTCTCTGTTAGTGACGTACGTTATATAAGCCTTATACCTAGTACACACAGCTGATAATTTAAATGCATTTAAATAATAAACGGTGTTCTACAGAGCCCTCTGTGAAGGGCAAACAAACAATATGTCGTCGAATTCAATTTATTCAGTTAATAATCTTGAAAATATTGAGTTAATACTTAAATATAATATATAAACTATTTGACAAAATATTGATTTATTATTTCAATTTAAAATATTAATAATAAAGTCAATTTTTATTTGGGTTTATGTCCTTAACTGAATTCCGTATAATTCACCTAAACACATTTAATTTGAATTTCATTTAACTTATATGTGTACAATGGGAAAATATTATTTTAAAACATATTTTATGGGAAAAGCTGTTTTCATATTACATTTGAGGTGCTCAGAAGCCAAGAGGAATAAGTGACAAAAGTAATGTTTCCGAAGTAAATTTAGTTAAAAGTTAAAAGAGATCTTCTTCATAGACATCAATGTTTTCCCTTTATGTTTTGAGCAGCTATGAAGCAAGACCGGCCTCTCAACATAATATTTTGTTACCAATTTCATTAGGGCTATTACATTAGTGCTGTTTAGGCAGCTTTTGCATGATGATACGTATGCGATACACATATTGGGACAGACTAATCGTAGGTCACTAATTGACCTAAACTTTAGAAATGTAGATAACTCAGTCACCTACACTAGGACTGATCATAGGTCACTTAGTGACCTACACTTTAGAAATGTAGGTCACTCAGTGACCTACACTAGGGCTGATCATAGGTCACTTAGTGATTTACACTTTAGAAATGTAGATCACTCAGTGACCTACACTTTAGAAATGTAGGTCACTCAGTCACCTACACTAGGATTAACCAAAGGTCGCTCAGTGCCCTACACTTTAGATAGTCATTCAGGCAAGAACTGTGGGGGAACAGACTAATTGTAGGTCAATAGGTGAAATACATTTCAGAACTGTAGGTCACTCATTGGCCTACACTTTGGAACTTTTTTATATCCGTGATTAGGTGGGGATTACATTAAATTAAGCTTGTTGCAGGGGGTCAGTGTAGGTCACTGAGTGACCCACAGTTTTTTTTTTTAAAGAAAAATAGTTCAAATCAATAAATTGATTAACGATTATTATCAAAATCAGTCAAATAAAGAAGAAGAAAAACAACAAATTCAAATTCAGTTCAATTTTAATTTATTTCCAGTCATAAGTAACAAAAGAAATTCAGTAATACATGTAATATATTTTATATTGAAATTTTTCTGAGAGTAAATTTGTACAGGGTGTCTCATGCGGCAGGGGTCATAAGTTATTGAAAGTCATAGGATAGTGGATATTTGTGAATACCCCGACATGTGTATTGACAGAAAAAATGTCTTACAATTTAAAATCTGAACATCTTGTGATGATGAGGATTTTCATTTGTGACCGGTCTTGAGATCACAATTTTTTTTTTTGATAGTTTAGTTGAAATTGATAGCATTTTGTCCATTTTTTTAGTGGTTCAACGGAATCTTCTTGAACTCTTATACTTTTGTATCATCATTTTGTCTGAAAGGATCATTGGTTTCCTTTAAGATGGGCACCATGTGTAGATTGAATGTGACAGACACACGGTGCCCATGATTGGTTTCATTTCGATTGAGAACATCTTGTGAATCTTTGTCATCCATGTCATTGGAAGGACTTTGTTTTGTCAAGCTGGAATTGGAGCTGCGGTCAGCAGGTGTCAAAGGTCGAACTTCGATGGCTGTGGTACTGGCTGTGTCAGTGGCAGTGGCTGTCGTGGTGGCGGTGTCAGTGGCAGTGGCTGTCTTGGTGGCGGTGTCAGTGGCAGTGGCTCTGGCGGTGGCTGTAGCTGTGGCCGCTGAATCGTTGCTGAGATCGTCGATCGAACGATATCTCCTTCGTTTTTTCTTTTTAAATCCGGCATTGAAACCAGCGTGCAGACCAAAAAAATTAACGTTTGCACCAAGACCGCGTCTTTCATCAGCTTGATCAACGACACTTTCATTCGGTGTCGCTTGGTTCGTGACACTTGTCACTTCATTCATTAAATTTAGACGTAAAATTATAATAGGAATAAAAAGAAATTGAGACAAATTAGGCAAACTGAATATTTTTGAATATTTATGAGTTTGCATGTTTGTTTGTAACTTACCATTACTCTCGTTGTGGTCATCTCCAAAAACGGTACCAAAAGCAGTTCCAATTGCAATGATTAACAGAATCGGTATCTTCATTGTTTTGTTTTGTTTCAATGTACTGGACTAAAATGGTGTGGAGTAAGAATAAGTTATGAAATATACTTGGATGGCAACTAACTTAGTATATGTGGCATGTGCTGATTTCTAGCTCCACCTATGTATGTAGACATTATTTTATAGAGGTGGGTCGAATCCTAAATTTTCTCGAATCCGAATCCGGATCCTAAAAGGTTCTAGAATCCCTCGAATCTGCCGAATTTCGAATCTCTCAAATCCTTCATATAAGAATCCTATATTATTCATTAAGAAGATACAAATAAATGAAATAATCTTAAATATTAAATTATTAATAATAAAAAACAAGTGTGGCACACAGGGGTAGTCACAAGGTGGTGATATTGGTGACCCGGATACCACCACCGAAATTGCAACAATCGCCGTTTTTTTTTTTAAAAAAATCTTATGAATTTGTAAAGAATTTAAAAAGTGAATGAAATTTATAATAAAAAATGGTTTAAATTGTAATTTAATTTCTGTGAATGAGAAACGATTTTTTTTAAACCTTAGTTTGTTAAAAGTTCAATAACTTTTTAAAATTATATATCGATTTATTTCATTTTTTTGTTTAATTACATTTTGAAATGTTTTTAACAACATGCTTAAGTTTGAAATACGTAATTTTGATAGTTTCTGAGATATTTTAATGTTAAACTATAGACCAGACGGGCTAAACGTCTGTATGATTATACTGACTAATCAGTATCATCACAGAAAGTGCGGCAATTTAAGAATTTTCAGACCGATATAGAGTCCACTCTGTCTCGGTATGAGTTTTTTTTTTTCATTTCCCAACATTTTTTATGGCTATTCATCTGTATTAACATACAAACATTTTCACCATAAAAAGCGTGCAAATTAAATATTTTTTAGGCCGGTACAGAGTCCACTTTGTCTCGGTATGATTTTTTTTTTTTCATTTCACAACATTTTTATGGCTATTCATCTGTACTAACATACAAACATTTTCACCATAAAAAGCGTGCAAATTAAATATTTTTTAGGCCGGTACAGAGTCCATTCTGTCTCGGTATGATTTTTTTTTTTCATTTCACAACATTTTTATTGCTATTTGTCTGTATTAGCATACAGAGATTTTCACCATAAAAAGCGCGCAAATTAAATAATTTTCAGGCTGATACAGAATCCATTCTGTATCGGCCGGAAAATTCTTTAATTGCCGCACTTTCTATGATGATACTGATTAGTCATTATCATCATACAGACGAATTTTATTCCGTCCTATAGAGAATGGATGAAAAGTTTAAAAGGTGGTCATGTTGCTAAATTGTAGCTTTGCCTAGATGATGAGTTTGTTTTGAATGTGTCCGTGTTTGAGAATTATCTCCCAATTGAAACTTGGCTTTCGAGCTGATTGCAGGTGTACCTAGTTGAAATTGCTATCAATTATTTCTATTTGATGATTATGTCTAAACTTTCGTCTAAATGACAAACTAATTTGTCGTGCCTTTGTGTTAGAAACTAGAAGAGTAAATGAGTTGGTCATATATAATATTTTTAATTATTATTTTTTTGATGTTAAAATTTTAAAAAAAAGTGAATATTATATTATTTTTTTTTTCAATTTCATTTTCGAGTGAAATCGAACTGTAAGTTTAGTTCTGGTTTGAGTTCGATTAGAATTGTCGCAGGTGTCATTTTGTAATCCATCTTGAAAATGTCATCATGATAGTGAACTTTTTTCTATATTTCTATGAATGATTCAAGGACCCAACGTTGGCGTTCATGTTTCTCCTCCCCTCCCCCCACCGCATAGTAACTTAACTATATTGCCCGTATAGCTTCTCGTTTCTACCATTTGTGTCCATTTGAACTTGACATTTCCATTTAATCGGAAAGTGAAATATGGATTTTTTTTGTATCCTTGTACTCTTTATTTTTTTGTTCTAAGTTTGAATGGAGGAAAAAAAGGGGGGTGGATATAGGATGTAGGCGATAATAATTGTGTTTTCAACACACGACACCTGGTTTAATTCAATACATGTAAGTTACTAGTTAACTAGTTACTATCATAGAAAAGTCCTTTTTAGATTTCTGTGTTTCCGGAACTTTATTCCACGTGGTCATTTTTTACTGGTTTTTGATAATTGTATATACATGTATATGATTAATTAATATACTAATTGATAATAATAATAATAATAATAATAATAATAATAATAATAATAATAATAATAATGATAATAATAATAAGAAGAAGAATAAGAATAAGAATAATTTAAAATTATTAATAATTATAATAATAATTTAAAATTAATAATAATAATAATAAGAATAATAATAATAATAATAATTTAAAATTAATACACCATTTTATAATTTATTTTCATTTATTTTTTATCATGAGAAATCTATGTTGTGTTTCTCAAAACGAGCTCCTAAAGTATAAAAGAGTGGCGCAGCTAAATCGTTTAAAATTAAATATTTCAGAAAATACATATTAACCATACATTTTACATAAAACAAATTTATAAAGCACTTCCATTTTTTGCCATATTTGGGAATATTTTCATTTTTTGACAATTTTTACTTTTTTGAATTTATATGTTTTTATGGTCCTCGGATTCCCAGAAGTCTGTTGGACCCTGCCGAGTTCATTTCAGTATTTTTCAGGTCATCTTGAAGGCTTTCATTTTTTTTTTTTCAAAATAAACTTTTTATAGACAAAAAAATTTAAAAAACAAATATCGTCTGATTAAAGTTGGGTCATTTTCAATGATATAAAAAAGCTTATTTAAAAAAAATATCAACATGAAATTTTTTAAGGTGGCTGAATAGATATTTATTGTCTTTGTCCTTCCTATCGGATGGCACCACTGCAGTGGCTATTATGTTCTATAGCTAATACAGTGGCTAATGTTATGCTCCATAGACGTTTTTGTAAAATTTAAATGCAAAAACGTCAAGCAAACGTTTTTTTTTTTAGAAACAACATGATGAAGAGAAAAAAATCGAATTCTTTTTAAAACTAGACTGGTAAATGATTGTGTTAAAAGTTTGTTCATGGCAATATTTAAAAAAAAATAAGCAGTTTGAAAATGACCCGTTTTTCGGTTTTTTATTTGAAATTTCATGAAAAATTATTTTCGCCTTTTTTTTTTTCAAACTGTCATAAAGTTTTATTTTGAAAGAAATCATCACGAAATGACTTTTAGCATTATTACCAACTCTTCTAGTTTCTAAAACACTTAGAATTCTTTTCTTAATGTTTTTCACGAAAAACGTTCGCTTGAAGAAAAAAAAAATGTAAATTTTTTCAAAACCGCGGGAAAAAAAACCTTGTATAGAACATAATAGCCGCTGCAGTGGTGCCATCTGAGGAGACAAAAACAAAATAAATATCTATAGAGCTATCTTAAGTAGGTCTCTTTATTTCTTTCTCTCAGTCAGTAGTACTCCATTCCATTGTCACTTGAGATAAACAAATCTTTTAGAAGAATCTGAACAATGTTTATTAAAACATGTTTGATACATCATTAAGGGTGAAATGTCACCAGACAAATTACGAATTCACTTCCCTGAACAAAAGTAATTATGGCCTAAAAGAACGCAGAAATTGAAAACATGTGGTGTTTGTTTTTATTTGTGGGTTGTTAGAATTTTGTCTACTATTAATACTAACTAATCTGACTGTAACTAACTACACTGTTAAATGAAATTCGCCGTTTGCGCGTTTGCCTTTTTTTTTTTTAGGAAAAATTTGGTGTAAAAACATCCTTTAGGCCTTGTTTCCATTCGGGTGAAAGTTTGAACTTTTTGAAAATTTCATCTGGTGAAAAATAGAAGAATGGACTGGAACCGCGTTTGTTGAGCTTTTCACCAGTTAAAATTTTCAAAAAGTTTAAATTTTCACCCATTAGAGAATTTTTTCTAATTTTAGTACAAACTATCTGATAATTGTAATTAATCGAACTCTTGGTTAATCTGGAAGCAACATGGACAAAATCTTGAATTTGTTTTAGAAACTAGAATACTTTTATAGTTGAATCACTTTTAGATGGTTTTTATGAACAGCTAGCTGATTGTCAAACTCTTTATAATTTTAATGTTTCAGAAGCAAATTTAAGAGAATATAAGAGTTTTTCAAAAACTAGAAGTGGGTTGTCTCAATCACGATTCATGATTTTATATATTTACATATTTCATGATCATATTTTTTTCAAAATAAACTTCATATAGAGAAAACATTAAAAATTTTGTTGAGTTCATTTTCAAACTCACATAAAAAGCTTATTTTGAAAGAGATCTACATGAGAAACATCCTTAAGTGACTGAGCTACCCTTCTAGTTTTCTAAAATATGTTCAAGTTGCCCTTCATTTTTGCACCATGAAAGGTTCGAAAGGCGTTTACACCTTAAAACAACTTTAATAGTATTTTCGTGTTGACGTGATTGTTCAAAATAAACTTTTTATGCATAAAATTTTAAAAAATATTGTCTGGTTAGTCCTGGTTTCCATTGGGGTGAAAAACTTTCAACTTTTTGAAAATTTCAACTGGTGAAAACAAAATAGAACGCACGTCACATATGATAGTGAATGGGCGTGGGCCTCGTTTCTTCTATTTTTTTCAATAGTTGAAATTTTCAAAAAGTTCAAATTTTCACCTCAATGGAAACAAGGTCTTAAATATACAGTAGTTATTTCATTTTCAAACACATTACAAGCTTATGTTAATAGATATCAGTGATTTTGTTACTGTTCTAGTTTTTAAAACACGTTTCAAGTTTTTCTTAATGTTGTTACTGAATAACAAAAAATGCTTAATTGAGAGTCCGAGACTCCGAGTTAAGTTTAAACTTTAATCTCGACTCAATTTACTTAAAAATTTGAAACTTGTTAATGTATAAACCTAACGTATATTCATTAAGTATCGAATGTTCTCATTTTATTTGCACTTTTATTTCTTTATTGTACAAAAATAAAACAGTAGTTTAAACAGAGTTAACAGTTAAGCATTTGGTGTACGTGTTAATTAAACAACGTTAACGTTTTTTTAGTGGAAAAATAAGGAGCTGACAATAAACAGAGAAAATTGGCGGATTTTTTGTTTTAAAAAGGAATTTCCAATTATGGTCTCAGTAGTGAATTATTGATAATCTTTAGGGTTTGATTGCATTGTGTATTTATTATACTAGATTTTACCACACATTTTGAGGCACACAAAGTCTTCACTTTTGATTAAAAATGTAAGCAATACTTAAAACAGAAACTGTTTTGCAATTATTGCTTGATACATTTAAGACACAGTGACGCATCATTATCTTAACTTCTGATAATGGGAGACATTCTAAAAGGTTCATTTCCACTCTGACTCGTGAGTTCTGTATACATTGGGTTTGCATTGCGGAAGCAATGAAGTTGTTGCTGGGATCATTGTTGCTGCAGGAAGACAAAATGAGCATTTTTTGTTTATGGCTGCAACATGTAATGGAAACGCAAAAATTATCCTATCCAATAGCGGAAAAATAAAAAAAAATTGACACACCTCTTTAATTTGAATTTGAATTATTACTCTGTCAGCAGCCCTGTGACAGAGGGGACCATTTAGTTCAAAAGCAGCATAGAAATGCATTGTCAAAATAAACATTTATTCTCTGTCATAGCAATCTCTCCCCTTCATTAGAGATGGAACCTCGGCTGGAAGAGTGACACCAATTTAAAAAAAAAACACTTTTTTTTGGGGGGGGGATGAGTTTAAAGTTAAGAAAAGATTCATGGCTTACTTTACTAAGCTTTTTAAGTGCCAAATACCGTTTTAACTATTCACAATATCGGTTTATTTGGCTCCACTACAATAGATTGAGATTGAAAAAATACAACTTTAAACTCATTTTCCCCAAAAAAGTTTTTTTTGGGGGATTGTGCGACTCTTCCAGCCAAGGTGCGATATATGCTTTGTTTAATAGTAAGCCCTAAAAATTCTCCAAATCATTACATTTCCCATGCACAGCATCCCTCTGGAAGCAAAATTCCATTGTCGAATGGCCCTAGGTATAAATGACCAAGAGTCTGTTCTCGAAAAAATCTTTCCTAATTTCTTATAATGGTCAACCCATTTCCAAGTATACAGCTTTACACATGTGTACTACAGTAGTAGCCGGCCTGGGAAAAGACCCTCACTAACATTTTTTTCACATGCTTTCATTTAACTTGACATGACCGTTGTACGTTTGCATTTCTCCTATTTTAACCAACTTCTCCCATAACCTAAAAAGCTGTAATGTTGTTTACAGCATCTACAGTAGTACGACCTTTTAATCTATCAACTTTTAACGGATCCTCGAATGACCTGTCCAGGATACGTTATAAGAGGATACCTTAAATATCGTACTTTTCAACAAAGGAAAACAAATTACACTCCTGTAGTCCCCAAAACAACAAAAATGTCTTACTAGAAATAAATGCTTGTATCAAAAAACGTAGTTTTGTTATTTGTTTACTTGTTTAATAATGTTAAGGCTGACACATGGCAGGCATTGTATTTAAAATTGGACATGATTTCAACTGTATTTAAGAACATTTTTTTGATAATTCATATGTCAAATTATATTAAAAGGGGGGGGGGCATGTTCATTTTTTTTTTCCTGCTGGTGTACATGTATCTGGACTCGTTTACAGGCTCACGAGTACAAGTGGAAACGATACTTTTACGAAACATGTGGTGCATTGTGCTCGGTGCTTTCATTTTTTTTTTTAATTATTATTTTGTTTCATCTTCATGATAAATGGGTGCATAATTTCGGATAGAGAGCCTCTACTTAAATTTCTGTTTAGTTTCAAGTGGACAAGTCAGAAGACAATTTCAAACGTGGAGAGTAAGTATGTTGATGGATTTGCCGTTGCCTATGGGGATACGACGGTGGCTGATACCGTCGTCATCGTCGCGATCGTGAAAGTGCTTAGATCTACTCCTGCGGTTATCGTCTAAACCCGAAAAGCTCCTTCTACGAGAAAGTCCACCAAGGCGCGAACGACCGCCAAAATCCATGAAATTGTTGCTACTGCTTGAAAGGTCACTACTACTTCTACTGCTGCTGCTGCTACTGCTACTACTGCTGCTGCTACTGCTACTGCTGCTTGAAAGGTCGTTACTGCTTTTCGATAAACCCATTGGCGGCATGCCGAAACGGTTATCTAAAAGACTATCCGAGCTTTGGCTGGAATGTCCACTGCTTCTATGGCTTTCTCTGGAGTCAAAACTGTTACTGAACGAGGAGGTACCACGATTGCTCATTCTGTCTCTGCGATGATCTCGATAAAAATCGTCGTCGTCGTCGTCGTCGTCGTCGAAAAGGCCAAATGTTCTTTCGCTCGGTAACTCCGTAACAGTGCCTGTTTTAGTGAGTGATTCAGTCTCAGAACCTGAAATAAATACCCATGTTTTTTTTAAAAAAAACAATTGTATTTAAATTAGAATTTTCTGACAATACTGTTTTTGTGACCTTTGTTGCTTTATATAGATTAATATAGTCATATGAGATGACGAGATGAAAAAAAAAGGACCAAAAGGTGGATGGATCCCAAATCTTGCCAACATAACTCGCGTACGAAAAAAGATAAAGGGTTGCGGTTTTTGTTGTCATGCTACTGACAAAAAATCAAAAAATTCACTTAGTAGTTATTTTTTATCATTTTTTAGAAATATAATTTTGGATTTTTTTTTCTTTACGGAGCAGCTACGACAAAATAACATTAAACCTGAAATGAACCGGTGGCCTTTGTAAAAACGGGATATGCGACATTTTTTCAAAAACGGAATTCAAAACAATGACTTCAATGGGAGAAATATATGGTTCCACGCCCCGAATTTAGTAAAAAGGTGGCCAAGTGGTCCATATATTTTTTTCAAAATGTTATGCAACCATATTGATTAGAAAAATTAGTTTTTTTTTGTGTCAATCCTATAGAATTTGAGTTTTTCTACATAGCCTCTTACAAAAGGTCAGTTGAAGTCAGAATTTCTAGTATAAAGCAACAAAGGTCTATAGTGTATTTTGAGTCCCTTGTTTGATTTAACTTACATTACCATCAACATTGAATATCATTTTTTTAACAATTACTAACAGTGCCGCAACTAGAGTACGGAATGCCAGGTGCAATGATGAAAAAAATATGCCCCCCCCCATGAATACTTTTTTTTTCTAAATGATTTTAAATTTTTAATTGCATTCTTGCGGCTTTCATAGTTGCAAAACGTGTCAATTACAGCATCAAAATATATGTTTTTCTGGCGATTTTGCTTTCAACTGAAAGCGCAACGCATCAAGTGCGGATAATCTGTTCTGGATATTGATGAGTTTTAGCTTTCTGAAAGACCTTTCAGCACTTTCAACAGTGATTGAGACAAAGTCAAAGAATATTCTAATGGCAATGACTACGTTAGGATAGACATCCGTAACATTGTTAAATAGAAAAATAATAAATGAAGGGACAGTTTCATGCCCTCCTCCAAATTGATGCCCGGTGCAACGGGGGTCCCCCTCTTATTTTCGGCCCAGATAATTACTAAACAATTTGCAAAACTACCGATTCGGATAGTAAATCTTCGTAATTACCACTTAGGAAAATTACATCATCATCATCATCATTTTGGCACCTTTTCCCGCAGTATGCAGGATTGGCCTTATGGGTTCTATCTCTCCACTCTTTTCGATTTTGTGCTAAACTTCCAGGGACCCCACATGCCACCATATCCCGTTTTACCACCACATTCCAAATTTAGGAAAATTACAAATTGTCTAAAACAACAACAACAACAACCCAACCTATAGATAATAGATCTATTTCTCTTAGTCAATTTTAGGTAAAGGTCGGTTCGGACTATTCTCATGCCATATGGCCTCTGCCATAGGCCTATTTGGCTGCTAGCAGAGAACTTTTTGTAATTGTAATTGTAATTGCCTAAAACCCATTACATACCGTTTTTCAGTATTAGTACGTTATCGGTAATGTCATGTAGCTCTTGATAGTTTTCAACTTTTTTTCTGAGTCTTGTAGATTTGGTTATTTCGACGAACAACACAAAAGTGCAGATGAATAATACTATTGATCTCATTGAATTTGCCATTCTGTAAAAGACGTGGTGGTTTTCTGAATTTACGAAATGGCTTTTTTTTTTCAAGTTTCGTACACGTAAACCTAAAGCCGTGAATTAGCTTTTTATATAAACTCGGACGGAGTCCTCCTAAGATCGAAAAGGTTTGCCCATTTTTCCTCGTGGAAAAACAAATTATATTTATAATAATGGATCTGGTTACTTCCATAGTTACGAATACGTAACATGTGCGTAACTGATTGATGAATGAATGATAAGCCAATAGCATTTATCGAAAACATATACGTAATTTACCACTAACATCTGTGAAACCTTCCTTAGTTTGCCTGACATTTTCTTTCGGACGTTTTCGGTAGTCGTGTTTGTGCCTCATTTATATCGTAATTATGACGTCAGCAACATGATATAAAATTCAAAATTGGGTAAAAACATATTTGCACCATTGAGAAAACGTTGGTGTGTTTTTTGTTTGTTTTGAAGACAAAACTAAGCGCCTACCCTTTAAAGTTAAAATTATTTTTTAACTTAAATATATAATATAATAATTTTATATATATTAAGCTTTGTCTGTCTGTGTATAACGTTGTACAAACAAGGACACAAACTTTTAAATGAATCGGTTTTTTTCATGGTCAACTTTATGTTGCGCTTTCCCGATCCAAGAAGCCAAATTAAAGTAGAATTTTGCTCCCGTTGTGGATGGAGTTCTCATTTTGGGGGCTCAAAGGGAGTGCAGTATTTTAAGCAGCAGGGGGCGGCGGGGGGTTTGTAAACTTTTTACACTCAAATTTAACACGAGTCTTTTTGCCCAAGGTGGGCCCCGTTGAACCCAGAAAAAAAAAACACGTGAGGTCGGATCTGAGCACGGGTTGCCGGCATCCTTGGACCGCGCCTTGAACCGTCACTGCTTTTAACAGTAAAAAAAAGTTTTTATTTTTGTTACTGTCTTAAAAGCGGTGACGGTCCTAAGCCAGTTGACGTACGGCATCTGATGCCAGAAATCCGGGACCAGTTTCGACCTCCCGTGGATTTTTTCTGGGTTTGATGGGACCCATCTTGGGCAAACGTCTACGGTCTTCCCTATAGAGTAGAATCTCGTGTTAAAGTTGACTGTATAAAAGATTACTCCATCCAAGAGACTCATTGACTCATGAATGACGGCATGTATTCTGTAAGTGCTGATCTACAATGCTCCTGTAAACGCAACAAACTGCGGCATTTTCAAAATGCATCCCTAGTACACCTCAATATTGACTTTGATTAATTTATTAAAAAAAAAGTATAGGAAACTTATAAAATTTAAAAAAATATGAATGGCAAATAGTAATGTTACTCATGATCAATTTATTTGACATGCTGACTATTTTTTTTTTAAAAATAAAAAGGTCATGAGCAACAGGAAGTGTGTTTTGGTCCTGGTTCATTTAATTTACAATTGTCAATTTCTATGTATTTTCACAATGGTTCTTCTGGGGTAATAGATAAGATACACCTGTTTTTCTTTCACTCCTGAAGTGGGTTGTTAAGCAGAAGGAAGTCAGACAAGGTGAAAACGAACATGACATGATAATGTAATCGTACTTTATGTGGGGGCGTCCATGTTTTTAAATTTTATATATTTCTCAGAAGAAAAACCCACAATTAAAATCAATATTTCTAGTAAACCCGTCGTGCAATTTGCACGAAAGGAAATTGAATATAAGTCAAACAAAGATGCAAGGACTACTACATGTATAGAAAATATAGTATTCTTTGCTATAATCTACATAACAAGTGAATGCATGACAGGCATCTCTGCCCTTTTATAACCGTCAGACCAAATATCAACCAATTAGAAATTGAAAAGGGCGGGGCAGGTGACATCAGACCAAGTAACAAACCAATTAAAGGGCGGGGCCAACAAAATTTTACTGTTGGGCAGAGATGCCTGTAATGAATATGTAGAAGGAGTTAAGATTTTGAAGCCATTAGGTATACATATATGGCGTCTAACACTAATTAATAATTAGACGCCATAATGGTTCACCTATATACAATGCAAAAAATACCTCAGTAAGGGCTTCATTATTTTTTTCTTTAATGATGTATGTTAATTTTTTTTTTAATAAAAACGTAGTTAAGCGCGGTTTATTTGACGTTTTTTGTATGATTTTGCGATTTTTCTCTAGTGTTTTCAGGTAGATTAGTTGGAACCCTTTAATTTTGATATGTATATTGTATCGAAGTTTGTTTTTGGAGAGGTGCAGTTGAAACCTCCCTACGCCTATTTATAAGAATGGATGTAGTGGAGAACATTATTGTTCTGTATGTGGTAAACGAACTTTTATTGAAACAAAAGAGCAATATTTGACATGTATAACATTTCATTTTCTAACATAAAAACATAAATTAATAATATTAAGCAACATAAAACCATACGTTAAACACAAGTGACTTGCTCACATTTTTACTGTGTTTGGGTGCATTTCTTAACTTTTTTTAAAAAAAAATTGTGAACTTTTTGTTAAATTAATTGTAGTAATTAATAAGCCTAGTTAATGTGTCTTTTAATGCCACCATTAGGTAGACATCAAATGGAATTTTTGAAACATTTTATTGGTATTAGGACATTTTAGCCATGTTTTTTAGTAGTTTTATAGGAGATTTCCATAGTATCTTGGATTGGCATGTCATCAATAATTTGTGCTGTAGTTGTTGGTGGCAGCCATGGTGTTGTTTCGTTGATGGTTTTGTCATTTGTATTATTGTTGACAGTGGTGTCATTGATGGTGGTGGTGGTGGTGGTGGTGGTGGTGATGGTGTTGACATGGCCACTAGTGTCATGATTGGTTTTCTTGGTGTTATTGTCGGTATTGTTGGCAGTGATTTTGTCATTTGTGGTGTTGGTGTCAGTGTAGTCATTGGTGTCAGTGTTGGTAGCGTTATTTTTAATTGTGTTTGTGTCATTCTCTACTACTTCTGCATTGGCTCCTACTGTTGATTGACGCATTAATTCTAATGACCGTCTTCGCCTAAAATGACAGTACCAGTCACAACCGTGAAGGTGTCCACCGTCTAATGGTAGATGGGCGACAATTGCGTGGAATGGTTTACCAAAGCCACTGTTAAAGCTGCTATCAGACATAAAACTGTCATCAGAATCATCACTGACGTCTGAGTCGTTGTCTGAAAAGCCACTACTACTGTGATTTGGTCCTTTTTTGCGATTGTTTGAAGGATGCTCTTTGTGACTACTTGGTGGTCCACTGAATGGCCCTGGAAGATAACTGGGTGAATACCCATCTCTGAATGGCCCTGAGAGATAACTGGGTGAATACCCATCTCTGAATGGCCCTGAGAGATAACTGGGTGAATAGCCTCTATTACTACTACTGTGTGATCGTTGGCTATGACTGTTGCTAGAATCATCACTCCGTTTGCTCTTTTGTGGTCTGGTATGAGATTTATACGAATTGCCACTTATGCGGCTACTCGCTGTTCCAGGGACGTAAGCAGACGAATGGCCATCACCACTACTTTTGAAATTGCCACCGCTTCGAGAATTGCCACTGCTTCGAGAATTGCCACTGCTTCGAGAATTGCCACTGCTTCGAGAATTGCCACTGCTTCGAGAATTGCCACTGCTCGATGTACGGCCACTGCTGCTCTGTGGCGAGGTGCCGTGTGTGACGTACGATTCCGCATCGCTATCGCCACTGTCACCACTGACACTTTTCCTCCACTTGTCGATTTTATTCCACTTACTGTTGTCAACGTACGCATGTCTTTCACTCGCAAACAACTCTTCTGTGACGTTTTTAGTCTCGTTGGTGTCGTTTGTTGATCGAAATGTAGTCGTTTCTGATATCAAGTGACAATCATAATTTTTAATTTTGTTACATTTTATTTACAGTGCTCACCTCACATACCAATTTTTTTATTGAATATCAGTTATAATAAATATATATATCTTTGGCCTAGTGAGCCATCTTAGCTTACCATTTATCATGTGTTGATTGTCACTCAGTTGATTTTGGTTGTCTACTTTGGAGACTTCACATTTGACCATTTCAATCAATAAGAAAATAGATAAAATTGACAATTTCAACTTTTTTGCTTGGTTCATTGCGAAGGTTGGTTGTGTGGTTCAGTCGGGAAAAGTTTTTTTTTTCAAGTTTGTCCTAACTTACTTAATAAAGTGTACTTTTATACAGTATATGCTCTTAAGCTCAGGTGTTGGTTCATTGTTGGCACATATGGGCACATACGCAAATTTATTAGAAATCGAAAGAAGAAAAAAAAAAAACATTTGTAATGTGAAAACCGGGGAGTATAACATTGAAACCATGTTTTCAAAAGCGGATTTTTACTTAAGGTGGCAGAATAGATATTTATTTTGCTTTTGTCCCCCCCCCCCCTCCGACGTAGATGTTTTTTTTTTTTGTAAAATTTGGACACAAAAACGTCAAGCGAAAGTTTTTTTTTTAGAAACATTACGAAAAAAAAAATTCAATCTGTTTTCAAAACTAGAATGGTAGAAGAAGATTATGCTAAAAGATTTTTTTCATGGCCCAATATCTTAAAAAATAAACATTTTTGAAAGTTCAGTTTTTCAAACTGTCATAAAAGTTTGTTTTGAAAGTTATCATCATAAAAAAAACTTAGCATTATCACAAGCTATTCTAGTTTCTAAAACAGATTTTTTTTTTGTAATGTTTTCTTCCAGAAAACGTTCACTTGAAAAATAAATTATCTGAAAACCGCGGGTGAAAAGGGGAGGGGAGAGAAAACAAAATAAATATCTATTCAGCCACTTTAATTGTCTCGTCATGGAATTTCTTTCAAGAACGCCTACATTTGTTGCTTTTGCCGCAAATGTTGAGCTTCTATTTAGTGATTAAGACACAACCCCCTTCTAGTTTTTGAGAGACACTTTAATTTTCTCTTAAATTTGCTTCTGTTCTATAAAACCATCTAAAAGTAATTCAACTATAACTACTATTCTAGTTTCTAAAACAATTTCAAGATTTTGTCCACGTTGCTTCCAGATTAACCAAGAGTTCGATTAATTACAATTATCAGCACAGGCAATTAGAAATCGGGACAAACAGAAGTTGACTCCGCCCTTTTTATGATGAACGCAACTTCTAATTGGTTGGTTATGTAGTCTGACGTCACATGGCTCCGCCCTTTTCAACGTCGAACCGCACACAACAAACCAATTAGAAGTTGCCGGTCGTCATAAAAAGGGCCGAGTCAACTTCTGTTTGTCCCGATTTCTAACTGCCAGTTTATCAGCCAGTTTGTAATAAAATTACAAAATTTCTCTAAGGCCTTGTTTCCACTGGAGTGTAAATTTGAACTTTTTGAAAATTTCAACTGGTGAAAAATAGAAGAAACGTGGCCCCATGCTCCATTCACTATAATGGGCGGGGGCCACGTTTGGAAAAGACATGTAAATAATTAATTTGATACATTATGAAATATATACTATTTTTCATTTTTACTGTCTTTTTGTTTTATGATTTTCACTTATTTTTTTAATTTTTTAATATCTTTATTTTTTTATTATTAGCCATAAACACTACACTTTTTTTTTTCAATTTTTTTCTTCATTTTTACGGTTACCGTTGTATAATAATTTGTATCTGACCTGTACCTTATTATAAGATAGGTTAAAGGTCAAAAACTGGCCTCTCTTCTTTTTTTTTACGATATAACCTATAACTGCAATATCACGCGTAAAGCACCTAACCATTTTTAAGTCTTCTCTCCTTTCGTTCTAAATGTAATTATTACATTATCATCATTATCATGGAATTGCTAAGTTCACCCTTCTTGAAGGAGAAGAATAAATAACTAAATCCATTCTTTTTCTATGTCTGCTTGACCTCTCTATATAATTATGTTAAACGCAGACATGAAGGACCTCTGACCTCTGACTTCTAAAGATTGGCAGGTCGTGCATTCACCCTAGTCTCTAGACATTACTCTTTTAAATACCTGCGGGGAGATAGGGGGGGGGGGGTGTTTGTTATTTTTGTTTGTCTTCTGTTGTTTTGTTTTTTTGAAGAGTCATTTTTCTTTAATAAAATACAACTTCTCAACCAAAAAAAAAAATGAAAATATTTTTCATAAAATTAATTAAAAAAAATTTCTATAGAAGTTTTACAGTATTTTTTTTTAGAAATATTATTTAGAAGTGGTATTTTTTTTTTATTAAAATAAGTTTTCAATAGAAACATTTATGTAAATTTGTTTGTTAGCTCTTAATAAGAAAGATACATGTTTAGTGCAGGGTGATTAAATAATGTAACTCGTACAGTACAGGGTGATTAAATAATGTAACTCGCTTAGTACAAGGTCATTAAATAATAATTAACTCGCGCGAAATTTTGTATTTTTGTTACACTGATTTTTAGGTGGTTTGAAAATATACAAAATGTGGATGATTTTGAAGAGGTTTTGAGAACTTTTAAGTAAAATGAAATAATTAGAAGTTTGTCTACATATTATACGAAAACCATTAAAGATTATGCATTTTTTTTAAAAATAATCATGCAATAATGCACTGTATCGTAATTGCCCCAAAATCACCAGAAAGTCTCAAAATTTAAGAAATCAATGGATTTTTTAAAAAAAATCGAAAATGTTAAAGTAAAAAAAAAGTTTCAGGAAGTTTTTCAATTTGTTCTGAACCGGATAGAGATTTCAATTGTCACGTTGAAATAAATTGGATTTTCATCATTTTTTTTTATGTTTGTTTTTGTTTAAAAAAAACATGTGTTCAATGTAACATGTGTCAAATTAGCATAAGATGACATACAAGAAAAAGAAAATTTTATAGATAACGATCACATTTAATATTGAATTAACCAAACAAAGTTGGGCAAAATACATATTGTTGTTTAATTTCAAAATGGCCAGTGATCTTTGTTGATTTTCTTTAGAGATGTTACAAAACAATAAAATCAACAATTATTAAGGGAAGAAACACACACACACACACACACTGAAAAACAGCCAGAAATTAGAAGAATATTTGCATGGATTCATTTTTCAAGGAAAGATATATGGCACATCTTGTTAAATTCCTTAAAAAAAGGGAAATTCGGCGGGATTTTATTATGCTTGTGTATGATTCGTTTCTTATACCTTGTACACACATAAATTAAATGAATTCAAATTAAATGTGTTTAGGTGAAATATACGGAATCCTGTTAAGGACATGAACCAATTAAAAATTGACTTTATTATTAATATTTTAAAATTGAAATACTATAAACCAATATTTTGTCAATAGTTTATATAAATTATATTTAAGTTATTAACTCAATATTTTCAGATTATTGAGTGAATAAATTGAATTCGATGACATATTGTTTGTTTGCCCTTCACAGAGGGCTCTGTAGAACACGTTTAATATTTAAATGCATTTCAATTATCAGGTGTGAGTACTAGGTATTAGATATTTTTTTTGCGTCTTATCAAAGGGAATATATTAGAATTTTTTTATATTTTTATTAAATGATCTGTTACTTAGTACTTATTTGTAAATAAATAACTAGTTTTGATGGTGATTTTGAAAATTTGTGTCTTGAATTGAATAGCCTTAAAAAAAGTGTTCAATAATGTTTATTCACAATTTTTGCATTTATTTTTAAAAATGACGAAAAATTGAAAACTTTTGCAATGTTTAGAAAAGTCATCAAATATTTAGAAGTCTTTAATTTAAAAAAAAAACTTGAAAGCATAAAATATTGTAGTAGCTTTTTACAAATACTGGTAATGAAAAAGTCTAAAAGTTATAATAAATAGTAAACATTTTATATCAGTATTTTTTTAAAAATGGGAATAAATTTAAACGTTTTTAAGAAGTCTTGGGGGGGGGGATCTAGTGTTTGTTAGTTAACATGCTCTTTATTTAAAGAGGTTAGTAATATTTAATGTTTATTTATTAAATTATTCAATGTGTTTAGGTTGTGTTCTTTTAGAAACAAGCTGACGCCATCTTTTGGCAAACATGTGGAATATTGAAAACTTAAGTTTTTGTTGTTTTTAAAAATTTTCTAGAGTTGGAGAAGATGGTGAATGGGATACAAGTAAAGAAATTGTGACGAAAACGAACGCCACGAATCATCAGATTGTCGATTTGGAGCCGTACACGGTTTATTCCTTTAGAGTTCTATCTGTTAATTCGATTGGAAGGAGTTCACCCAGCAAAGAATCTTATTACATCGTCACTCTTCGTGAAGGTCAATATTAATAATTAATAATTAAAATAAATACCATACACTTGTCGATATCTATTCGTTGCCATCACTTTTGAATAAATAAAATATAAGAAAATGTAATTCAGTTGATTTTAAATCAATTCGAAACCGAATATTGTCATTTTTTAGTTTTAATTAATAATTTGTTAAAATATAACTAAGGATATTAAAATATAAGGTATGAAATATGAAATATAAAATATGAAATATAAAATATAAAATATGAAATATAAAATATGAAATATAAAATATGAAATATAAAATATGAAATATAAAATATGAAATATAAAATATGAAATATAAAATATGAAATATAAAATATGAAATATAAAATATGAAATATAAAATATGAAATATAAAATATGAAATATAAAATATAAAATATAAAATATAAAATATAAAATATAAAATATAAAATATAAAATATAAAATATAAAATATATAAATTAGAAAATGCAAAACACAAAATTAGGTTTTACACACAAATTGCAAAACTGCAATATTTATTTAATTACGAGAAAGAATTGATTATTTTAACAAATATTTAAAAATATTGATTTTTCAAATTTTGTATTTGAACTAAAATCTCCATCATTTTTTGTTTTTTGCAAAAAAAAAATCAAAACATTAACGAATAATTCAAACTAGACAAGTATTTCTATGAGGTTAATAATTTTTTTCATGAATCAATGACGATATCTTTTAAATTAAACTTGAAAGTCGACAAATTTTACATTTGTTTTTTTTTAAATAAAAATAAATAAATAAATGAAACTGTCATTAAAAAAGTTTACTTTAAAAATGTCATAAATATACTAAAAAAGTATATTTATGACATTTTTAAAGTAAACTTTTTTAATGACAGTTTCATTTATTTATTAAAATTTAAAAAAAAAGAAGTAATTGGCAACAATTATTCTAGTTTTTTCTTTTTCTTCTTTTGAAATAATGTTATATTCTTGTTTAATAATATATAATTGTAGTTCCCGATGGAAAGCCTACAGTTACTTCTGCTCACAATACAAGTGATACTTCGGTTCGAATCGAATGGATCCCACCCGATAAAGAGACAATTCATGGAGAATTTCAAGGATATTACATTGCCTACAAAATTCGCGATCTTTCCACAGACATTATACAAAATGTAACATTTAGAGATCCAACAGCAACAGTGAGTTTTATAACAAAAATAAAATTTTTTTATTTATTCGAATAATAATGGGGTAACTGATTTTTGTTTTTGTTTGTTTTTAAATATATAATAGGGTTACACGATTAAAGCGCTGAAACCATTCACGCAGTATGTTGTGTCAGTCCAAGTATTCAATCCCGAAGGAGCCGGACCACCAACGACCGTAGTGGTTATGACAGACGATGGGGGTAAGTAAATGTGGGCTCTATGGCTTTTGTCACGTAGACCACTTTTCGACTGCAAAATGAAGTCATGTTGTTGCCAAAACCGGGACCACCTTGAGTTCTTCCATAGAAAATACATGGCAACCAAAACCCAACCACAGTCGACTTTTATTTTGCTGGCGGAAAAGTGGTCAAAAAGCGGCCTGTGTATATTCGAATCCTAAAATGTGAGCACATGGCCTATCCTATGATGCAATGCTTGAGTGGCGCTATGTTCTTAGCAATAGACCCCGGTTAGACATGACATCATATATTTTGAAGCATCTATTGAAAGCGAAAGAGTACTAATATGGCAGGTTTTTCACTCATCGTAAGAAGAAGCAGCTTATGACGTCAGAGGGGTTGGCCTAAAATTTAGAATTGTTTTATTTAACCGAATAGAACACGCATTAAATACGTTGTTAACAGTTTAAACAAAGAGGTTCTTGAATGCTTTTGTTAAATAAGCATTAGGCATGTGTCAAAATGCCTAAAATTTTCGTAACAAGCTGCTTCTTACGATCATGCAGATTTATCTACGGAAATATTGAAATTGCTTATAGCGCCATATTAGTTCACCTTAAAAAATTAGTTAGTTCACTTTCTAAGCTTCAAGAAAATTGTTTTATATCCTGTTTGCTCCGTGCCCTCCGAATATGTCAATTATGTATCAGTTATATTTTAATACGGAAAATTATTTGTCATTTTAGTTTTTTTAATAATAGGTGTAATTTTTGAATTTAAGCAGTAATTATTTTTTGATTTCATTGTTTGTGAGATCTATAGGGTAATAACGTTATTTTTTTTTTTATTGCAAGGGGTTGCTTTTGGCAAGTAGCTTCTCTGCATTACATTATTGTGTGTTTCTGAAGATTCTCACTAGGTGACACTACCAAACAGGCAACTGTAAACTTTGATACCTATCATAGGGATTATGACTGAATATTTTAACCCCTACTTTATACCCCTACTATTATATATTTAATTTAATTTGCAATTTTATTATTTGAAATTATTTCGTTTATTTTGAATATATTTTAGTTCGAAAATTAAACATTGAAAATTTAATAAATTAGTAGAAAAAGGAGAACCATTTTAAAATATATAAAATTAGGTTGATGTATCATTACGTCAGATTTCTTGAATCAAGCTTTTTTTCTTTCACAAGAGTGTACATGGCGTGATTCAGGTTAAACATTAGGATTTAAATATGCCATATTGGTTTAACCCTTCCGTTGAGGTCCATTGTCGTTAAGTCGCACCCAATGCTTCAAAATATCAGTCAGAATGTATGATTGTTTTTTATTATTATATGTTTTGAGCGCGTTTTAGAATAAAGTTTTGATTTTATGACAGTGATTTTTATGTTGTCGTGATTAGATAGATATTTCTGTTATGTTTACGAATTTGAAACAATTTTTTTAGTAAAATGAGCTGACGATAGCGGGTGTGGGTAGGGTTGAATAGTCAATCTGTAGGGATATGTAAGGGTCATCTTATGATCTATCTGACAGCATATTTGTCAATGTCTTTTTGACAAGTGACGTCAAACGTCCGATTTTTTCCAGCTCTTTTGCAGTCTTTGCTCTTTCCGCTCTTCTTTCTCCCCTCTTCTGTTTCGATTCTTGAAAAGAGGGGAGAGTCATCTTTGGTTTGTTTTTCCTTAATCTTATTCTTATTGAAGAAGAATTTGATAATATGGGCTTGCCTCCAGGAGGTAAGCATTCGTTTTTATTAGGAAAAACAACGTTATATTGAAATTTAAGAGTAGAACGTTGTGATCTGCTTTTATTTGTGATCTCATTGATGGCCATAGACATCAATGTTAATGTGTGTATACAATTGTAAAGCGAGCGCTCTCTCAGCTTCGCTCCTCGTGCGATCTCAGCTTCTTCTAATATGGCCGATTGCCAAAGCGCGAAGACGTCTTATTTTTCAGCTCAAGAAGAGCACAAAAGTCATTTATGTTAATGAATAATAACTAACAAAGCTCAATGGCTTTCTTGCGCTTTCTTGGCATGAAAAGCGGAGGCATTTTAGCATAATAATTCGTCGTTTTCTTTTTCGTAATCGTTCATTTTGTTTATTTTTATGTTTACTATAGAATCTGACACTTAAAAGTGTAATAAAATAAGATCAATTAGATAATGGACTAGATTTCAGCTAAATATTTTGTTATATGATGCCATTATTTATTTATATATGAATGTCATTCATCTGGTTTCGGAGTAGCGGAAACAAAACTGAAATAGCATTGTAGTCAATGGAGTTGATTTAATCGGAGCGATCAGAGCAAAGATATGGATACGTCTATTGTAATAAATTGTTGCCCTTTCTCGGTTAATCAGAGCGCTCTGAGTTAAGATATGTAAACGCTTTTTGTAATGAATTTAACTTGATGGGTGTGCTTGGAGCTTAGATCTGAAAACGCCTATTATAATTGTATATTGCCTAGGCATTGTGATAATTAATAATTGCTCCTGGGTGTCAAAAAGAGTGCTCGGAGCTAATATTCGTAAACGCTTTTTATTTAGATTTTACATGCTGTTATATGAATCAGAGCGCTCAGAGTGAAACTCGAAGCTATTTATTTAAAACTCCTCCCCCACCCTATTTTATGTCATTGACACCGAATGGCTGACATTTTATGACGTCATTTAAGGGGGAGCGGTTTTTATGATTAAGACTGATTTGTAATGATTTCCAATGGAAATGAATATTTAAACTTATTTCGTATTGAATAAAGTTAATAAACTGTACACAAGAAAGTTTAATTAGTGATCAAAACCGCTAAAATTGAGAGAAAAAAAGGGGGATACGAGGGGATAGAAAATATTTGTTTGTGGTGCCATCTGTTGGTCGTTGTAGATATTTTGGGGTTTTTTTTTGTCTGTCTGTCCTCATTTAGTCATTAAAACTTTTTAAAATATATATATATCTCTATATATAATAACGACTTCCCGTTTGAGGCGAAAGAAGTGGCTTGAAAAAAAAAAGAAGAAACTCTTTCTATAGACAAACTCATATAATTACTTCAACTCGTTTCCTTATTAAAATTAGTCACAAAAGAAAGAAGAAAAAAAAAAGTCGAACTGGGAAAACTCCATTTGAAAGAATCAGTTCGAGAGAAAAAAACATCTTAAAAGATGAATCTTAAACTCTTATTTAATTCGAAATTAGTTTAAAGAAGTTTGAAAATATTTTAAATGGATTTTAAGTCTGGTTTTGTTAGATTTATTAGAAGAAGAAAAAACGTAACTAAAATTAAGTGTTGAATTTGCTTAGAAAACTATTCTGAGATTACATAAAAATGCCTTTTTCGTATCATTACATTAACTACAAAGGTCTCAAACATATTTTAAAACATCTTTTGAAAACCATTTTTACTAATGTTGTCGTCTCGTTTTTTCGATTTTTAGTTCCGAGTAAACCGTCTCATTTACGAATAGTTCAAGTGACGAATAATGTGATCAAGTTGGAGTGGTCACAACCGGAGAATCCGAATGGAATCATCTTGGGATATCGTCTCTATTATATGCATAAGAACTACACTGATGTAAGGACGTTAAGGAATCCTGAATCGAAGATGGCTTACGTACTCACTGATCTCGGTATTTTTTTTTTTTAATTATTTAGACTATACGATTTGAAATTGTTTGTTTGCAGTTAATTGGTTTCGCGATAGTTTCGAATCGATCCTGCGTTAAGGTATTTCGATAGAAATAAGCCTTCTTTTTGTTGTTCTGAAGCTGGACCTTAACAGTAGCACTTACTGTAGGTTAACATTGTTCATACCTCGTACCTGGGAAGTCAGGAAAAGGAACATATGAGTCAGAGAAAATTGCCTTTTTTGTCAGAAAATTAGGGAAAATTGTTATTTTTGTCAAATAAATTAGGGAAAATTGTTATTTTTGTCAAAAAATTAGGGAAAATTTGTTGTTTTGGTAAAAAAAATTGTTATTTTTGTCAAAAAAATTAAGGAAAATTGTTATTTTTGTCAAAAAAATTAGGAAAAATTGCCTTTTTGTCAAAAAATTAGGGAAAATTGTTATTTTTGTCAAAAACAATTAGGGAAAATTGCCCTTTTTTTCAAAAAAATTAGGGAAAATTGTTATTTTTGTCAAAAAAAATTAGGGAAAATTGCGCTTTTTTTCAAAAAATTTAGGGAAAATTGTTATTTTTGTTCAGAAAGGCTGGGGGCTGTTTGTGAAAATTTTATTTTTTATTAATTTTAACATTTTTAAAAAGTAATTTAATTTATTATAATTTATTCTGTAAATTTCGTTAATAAATTTTTTTCAATGTATAATTTAGTTGTTCTTTACAGGGATGGGGGTTAGAATCGGAATCGGAATTTAATCCGCATTTTTATGGTATTAGAATCCGAATTGGTAGTTGAAAAATTGAAAATAAAGGATTAGAATTAGAATCGGTATCTCAAAAAAAAAAATATTGGAATCAGAATATTTTTTTTTTCATTAAATTATAATTCCTCTCCTATAATTTGAAGTATTATATCATTTGTATGTGCTTATAATATAGATACGTATAAGGTGGCACTATCTCTAGTAGCCTGGATGGGGATTAGAATCGGAATTTAATCCGCATTTTTACGGTATTAGAATCGGAATTGGTAGTTGAAAAATTGGAGGAAAAAAGAATTAGAATTAGAACCGGTATATTGGAAAAATTAAAAAAAATATACTGGAATCGAAATCAGAATTGAAAATAATCACTTTTATGGTATTGGAATCGGAATTCATATTTTTTTCAAATTGTCATTCCTGGTGGTTCTTCAGAAGGCCTTTCACAGTGGTGTTATTTGATTATGTAATGAGTAAGATAAGTAATGACAGTTCTGACCCATTTTGGATACCCTATGATACTATAGAACCTGCACATCTGTGCTATAATAACCAGTTTAACAAGAAAAATGCATATAAATTACAAAAATTTCCCTAGAATTTGCATAAAGTCGCATATTTTTTTCTAAAAATGTTTGGTCTTTGTAATGAGGTTTAAAATTAAGTTACTAAATTAGTATATGTATTGAAGTTGAAATTGGTCTGAGAAAGGAGACAAGAATGGTCAGGGAACGTTAAGGAAATGGATTGGTTTCATTCCGGTAGGAAAAAGGAACTACGAAAATGGCGTATTTGTAGCGGGGATACCTTAACGGAGAGTCGATTATAAAGTATAACTTACCAATGATTTTATTCAAGAGAAAACATGATGAAGAAATTAAATGTTTTTTTTTGTTGTTATTTTCAGAACCATACAGAATCTACAAGATATGGATAAAGGCTTTCACGTCCAAATACGAAGGAGAACCTAGCGAAATGCTCACCATTAGAACGGATGTCGAAGGTACGGTTTCGAAAACAAACAAAAAAACATCTACATTAAGCCCCCATTCGCTACGTTAATTGTGTGTAGTCGTTTTTAGTTTTAGTTGGTGTAAGTAAGTGTGTTTTTTTTTAAAAATAACAGTTATTTTAAATACAACTGAAACTGAAAGTGTCGTATTTTATAAGAGCGAATGAGTCACTCGAGGGGAGATATATTCATTTTGATATCGTTATAGGTTAGCCACGTGTGACTGTATGAAAAGAGGTACCTAATATTTTTATGTTTTAAACGTTATGGCTGATCGACATCAAGCTGACAAAAGTGCAGCGTACGAGAGTTCAAGACAAAAACGCCAGAAAAAAAGCAGATTTTGAAAACAAAACAAAAAACTGAAACAACTGTCAGCAAAGGGTTGTTCAAAATCATGATTTTTTTTAATAAAAAAAAAATCGAAAAATAAGAGATTTTTTTATTTAAAACGACCAAAAACAGAATAATATTTACATGCTATAAAAGCTCTAAAAATGCCTCAGCAGCATTCAAATGGCCCTAGAAGTCCCAAAAAAGATTGGAAAAGCACAAGGATTCAATAATTTTTAAAATTGGAAAAAATGGGTTTAAAAATCAAAGACTGTAGTTTTTGGCTTTTTTTTTCAAAAAAAGGCCAAAAGTCGAAAAAAATTTAAATGCTCTAAAAGCTCTAAAAATGCCTCAGCAGCACTCAGCTGGCTCTAGAAGTCCGACAAAGCTTGAAAAAACACAAGGATTGAAGAATTTTTAAAATTTGAAAAAAATAGTCAAAAGCAAAGACTATAGTTTTTGGCTTTTTTTGTTCAAAAAACGGCCAAAAGTCGAAAAATATTTAATGTAATGCATTTGTATCTAATATTTATTCTAACATTTACTGTTAATTATAAAATTATTAAATTTAATTTAAGAAAATAAACATGGCAGTTACTAACAACGAAAGTGTGTATTCATTTTTCTGAACACACTGTATTTGATGTTGACAATAAGCGAGGAGAGATGCGTTGAGTTAGAAATCGAGTGAGCACTAATTAGATTGTCAAGTTAATTTTAGCTTCTTGTCATTTCATGGCGATCGAAAAAAAGGTTCGCCATTGTCAAAAAAAAGGGGGCTTTTGTCATTCTTCAGACTATCATCGAGATTCTTAAAAACACAATTGATTTTCGATGAAGGAATTAATCGTAGTACTGAATGATGTTACGATAAATCGTTTCGCTTTTCGTACACATATTGTGGCTACGACAATTATGATTCCTACTGAAGAGCGACATAATACGAAATTAGAACTAGAAACTAGAACGTTAGCTGTGTGAAGCTAGTCGCCCACTATGGTGCGAAGTTCCGAACCACCGTGTGGAACATTCTGTCTGGGACTCCTCCTCCCATATAACGCGCAGCCGCGACTCCGCCACTTGTGGAAGTGCATTTCAACATAAACGCGCTCCCACTTGACAATACAAATGAACACGCGTTGTTGTTGTTGTTTACAACGTGGTATGCCGGCAAACGAAGACACCTGAATGGTGTCTTCTGAATGTCATGTGAGCGCATTTCTCCCCTGGTTCCTACCGTCTTCCTGCGCACACACAAGCGTGCCGCTGTGTGGCGAATGGAAACGTTCTTCTCGGGTCTCTCGAGACTTTTGGCATGGAAGTTCTGCTTCCCTCCTAGTTTCTAAAATACTTTCAGGTTTCTATTAATGTTGCTCGCGATTGAGAGAACAACATCAAGAAGAAGGGCCGTTTCAAATTACCTTAAGGCCTTGTTTCCATTGGAGTGAAAATTTTAACTTTTTGGAAATTTCAACTGGTGAAAAATAGAACGCACGTGGCTCCCGTTCATTCACAGTCATAGGCGGGCCGGCACGTTTCTTCTGTGGTGACAGATACAAGTTGCGTTTATTTGCGAACAAAACCAGTTAAATGATTTTTTTTTTTAGAATCAAAGGAAAGAATTCAGAAATATTTACAATATTTTTTTTAAAATGAACTATTTCACCTTTTTTTTTAAAAAAAAAAACAATGAAATGAAAAGGAAAAACACTAAAATTTATTTTTTAATATTTATCATTCTTGCGATAAGCAACTTTGAAAAGAAACTGAACGTCTTGTTAGAAACTAGAAGAGTGAAGTGTTCGCGCAATTCAATTTTCGTGACGATTTCTTACGAAATAAACATTTTACGACAGTTAGAAAATCACTAAATTACGACCGACCGGATTGAGACCACAAAACGCAAACCAAAACGTTTTTTTTTTTAAATATTATTTTCTTGAAGTTGCATTTTAATAACTATCTGATGAATAAATTTCATCGCTTATGTTAAGAACTGCAGTAAATTAATTTGAAAATTCAGTTCGAGAAAGAATAAAGTAAAAATCTTAAGAGTTAATCTCTCAAGGTTAATCGTTAATCAACTCACGAATAAGCCGTTAAAGAATCATTGTTGTGATTGCGCCTCGGAGAAACGAAGCACTATTTCCCATAATTAATATAAATAGGATACGAAACAGAACGTTAATCTTTCTCGTAAATTTTCAGGTCCGAGTGCACCGCAGATTCTGAACTTAACTTGTCAGTCGCACGATTCGCTTTATTTGCAATGGCAGCGACCACATCTCTACTACAATCAGGTGGATTACTATTACGTTCTCTATCGTTCGGAAAAGAGTTGGGAATTTCAACAGTTGGCTATCGAAAGTGCTAACGACCGAGAGGACAATACGGTGAGTACGTCAACATGATACGAGATAAAGTTTTCTCATCTCGTAACAAGGTTAAAACAACAACAACAACACATGTTTTGTTTTCTATTTTCAATTTCAGATGCTTATCAGTAATTTGACCGGAAATACGATGTATGAGATTAAGATTCGCGGTGCCACTCGTAGTTCGGTCGACAATTCCATCGTGTATAACGGAACGTTCTCTGATTCTCGTAAAGTTCTCTTACAACCGCGTTGTTCTCGTTTAGGAATGTCTCGTAAGTCTCTTTCTCTGTTGATTTCTGGTCGCAAAACTCGTTTTCAGTTTCATTTTTTTTTTCACACTCGTTTTCTATTTGTATCGGTTTTGTTTTAGTTTCGAGCACAACATCCAATTTGCCAAACGAAGAAAGTATCAGTGTCGGAATGATAGCTGGACTTGCGTGTGCATCTTTCGTTCTCTTGTTGGCCATTCTTGCATTGATTCTTTGGAGGTAAGTCGAAAATCAGTTTCCAAATCTACGTAAAACACGAAATTTATGAAGATCGAGAGAGAGAACAACTCGTAGAGGGTTTCGATGAAACTTAGAAGAGTATCAAATTATATAGTTGTGACGATATCTTTCAAAATAACCTTTTGTGGTAGTTTTTTTGGTTAAATTTGATTAACTACAGCACTCTGCAAGCAGCTGATAGAACCTATGACAGATTTAAAAAAAAAATTGCCGAAGAATTGCATTGTTGTAATAACCCATTAACAAATGCCATAAAATTTCCTTGATGCTAATTTTAAGTTTGAGCTGAAAATCACCGTGAATAATAGAAAGGAAAACATGTGAATACAGTTAAAACCTGAATAAAACGGACCCTTTATAAAACGGTAACCTGGCTAAACGGAAAGAAGAAAAGAAAAGGTTTGTTTTTTACGTACCTCTATAAAACGGAAAACTGCTAGAACGGGGGGGGGGGGGGAAACCTGTCTGGAACTACAGGGTTCCGTTTTATCCAGGTTTTACTGTACTTTCAAAACTTTCGCCTATTATTTTAGTTTGGAATCAATTTTGCCCGTTTTTTCTTCGTGCCTATTATATAATTAAAATAAATATAAGTTACTCTCGAGTTACTTTCGACTCTCGGCCGTTCGATGTTGTCGCTATATACGAGTAAAGATCCGTATAGATGAGCGAGAGCCGTGCTTGTTTGCACAGCGTTGAAGAATGTTTGCTAATTCAGCAATTTCGTGCCAGTTGCTGCTTTGCACGTTTATAAAGTCAATAATAATAATAATAAGAATGTAGTTGTTTTTCTCTCTTGTGGTATTTGCGAAACTCGGACGCTCACAAAATGCTCTCATTTCTCAAGGTTTTCTTACTTTAGATCAAGAACCAATTTAAAAAAAATACTGTTCTTGTTACCTATGGTTACACGTTTTATCAGTAATGTTACTTTTACATACGTTGCTGTATTTGTAGTCGCCTTTGAACTATAAACATAGCATTATTGCGAACAAATACTGTTGTAAGTATGATGTTTGATAAAGTTCCAGGATATTAAGTCGATAAAAAATTATTTTGTTGTTAATTTGGAAGTTACTTTCGATTGAGAGTTTATGAAATCCTTTGCCAAATTTGCTTTCGTGCTTGGAAGTTCTCCTTTATGAAATGTTACTTAGCTGCTGAAAGCGTATTCTAACCTTGTCTGTCGGATGGAAACCCGGCATTTTATCTTGCGTTATCAATCTATTTATCACGTGTACAAAGGTTGCAATGAGGAAACAGTTTTCTTTTTTTCCTTCTCGCAAAAGTTTGTTCCAATTTTTTTTTTATACAATATTTAACTTCTTCTTCTTCATTGTGACTTTAATTTTGTCACGTTTAGCATGGAGAAAAAGGATTAATGGTGGTGTTACGGTCGTCTTTAGTTTGTTTTGAATAAGAGTTCTGTTTCCTATTCGGGACACGATAAATGTCTAGTATCGGTTATCGTGTTGTTAAAACTATCGTGGATGCTTTATCTGTTCAGCAATCCGATGGCCGCCGATCGCGATCGTCGTTTCATATAGCTTGCGATAGTTCGCAACTCGCCGACGACGAACTCTCGTCGGACAATTTAAGTCAGTTAACACGTGTTCAGAGTTCTATAACTTCTTCTACCAGGTTTGATGGAGCTTATTTATTAGTGAGATGGACTTGAATATATGGCTGCGATCGATCGTAACTATTAAGGTGGCTTTATAAATATTTTATGTTTGTCCTTTCGGGTGTCGTGCCTGCTTGTGGCTGTTATGTTCTGTAGGAGGTCTCTTCTCTCCGGGACCTGCTTGTTTTTGAGAAAATTTATATTTTTCAAGCAAACGTTTTTCAGAAGAAACATTACGGAAAAATTCAAAATGTTTTATAAACTAGAATAGTTGGTGATAATGCTAAAAGTTTTTTTTTTTTTCATAACGATATCTTTCAAAATAAACTTTTTATTGACAGTTTGAAAAATGGCGAAAATTGTTTTTTTTTTAATGTCATGTCAGTAGAAATATCTATAAACGGTTCATTTTCAAATTGCTATGAAAATGTTTATTTTTTAAGATGTTGTCATTAAAAAAACGTAAGCATAATCTTATACCATTCTAGTTTTGAAAACAATTTGAATTTTTTCATGTTTAAAAGAAAACGTTAGCTTTGCAGTTGCTTGCAGTGGCGCCGTAAGGGTGTGTGGGAGGAAGCAAATTGAATATCTATAAAGCCACCTTAAGAGTATTTTCTCAATCTAGTTTTTTTTTTATCTAATTTAGAAACTTTAGATAGATTTTAAGTGTGTTAAGCGACTAGACGAGTAAAGAAACCGTGCTAGTCTTTTTTTCTTTTCTCAATTGAACAAGGAAAGGAACGCGATATTTGAAATGACCTACACTGTATATATGTTTTAAATATCAATAAAAGTATGAATATAAATAATTAAATACAAATTATATAAATCTAAAAAATCTAAAAAGAATAATTAAAAAAAGTAGTTTTGTTTTCTAAAATGCCTGACGCAAGACTCAGTGTAACTTCTATCTAGTATCTTGGCTGCCAATAAAAGTGGGCGCCACCACATTTTAGTGGAAAGGGGTGGGGGACGTTTGTTCTTTTTTTCAAAGCCAAACTTATTGTTTTAATATATAATTTTTACATTTTAAAAGAAAAGGGGATTGTGTCACTGTTTTAAGTGATAGTAGCTCACTACACTAGCGAAATTGGAGACTTTCTTGTATTCCAAAGCTTCAAAAAGATGCTTCACTCCACAAATATATTGAATTTCAGTATTATTTTCACCCTGAATAACTCGATGAAGATGAAAATCGATTTGTGGTTGGAACTCTTGTTGAATCGTGACATTGTTGTTTATGAATGGGTGGCCAACTCTGGGTGTATTTGAGGCTATTTTCTGCCTAATGTAGTTTTTTTTAAATTGAGCCTTGGCCCTAGGCTTGCCACCTTTCCACCTTTGTGGACCACAGTCCTTCATTCGGAGGAAATGTCCTCCGACCAGGACCGTCCTCCACGAAGGCAAACATGTCCTCCACACAATAAATTTTATAAAAACTTAAATACGTTCGTGGAGGATGGTCTTGGCCGGAGGACAGTTCTTCCATATGGAGGACTGTCCTCCACTGGTGGCAAGCCTACTTGGCCCCTTCTTTTTCCAGAAAACAAATCTTGAGGCACATATTGGAAATTATTTCTTTTTAAAAAAAAAAGACTTTCACAAAATAAGTGTTTTTGAGGATGATGATGATTCGTTGTTTAAATTTCGTTGTTTCGATTGAACGATAAAATTATTTCATATTTCATCTAGGAAATGGTTTCAAGGAAATTATTATTATTTGGACGATCCTCCACCGCCGAAGAACAACGCATCACAACTGAATATGACCGACATCTATAACGATTCTGAATATCCGTCTATTCCAGTTCATTTGTGGTCGAAACATGTGGCTAATCTTCACGCTGATGGAGACATCGGGTTTTCCAAGGAATATGAGGTCTAATGATGACAAAGATGATCGTCGTCATGGACGGACATTGTATTCATCTTCATTGTTTGTTTTCTTTTGATAAAAAAAATTTGTAGGCGATTCAACAGGCGACCGTAACCGATCTTTCGGCCGAACAGTCTCAGACGACCGACAACAAAGTGAAAAATCGTTACTTGAACATCGTTGCTTACGATCACAGTCGTGTGATTCTACGACAGATTCCTGGCCAAAAGAAATTTTCGGACTACATCAATGCAAATTATATCGATGTTCGTGCGAATTTACGAAGTTGTAGATTGACGAACATTCGTTAATCTATCGTCTCGCATTCTTTTTTTTTTTTTTTTCTCTCTCGTAGGGTTACTATAAACCGAGGGCTTACGTCGGCACCCAGGGTCCTTTGCCGTCTACGTTTTCGGACTTCTGGCGAATGGTTTGGGAACAACGTGTTGCCATTATTGTTATGATTACGAATCTTATAGAACGGGGACGGGTAAGCGAAAACACAGTACGTCATCATCATCATCATCCCTCTTTTTTAATGCTTCTCGTTCTTCTTCTTCTTCTCTTCTTCAATTTGCTTTTTCTTCTCTCTTTTACTCTTTTCTTTTTTTCTTTCCTTTTTTCTTTTTCTCTTTTTCGGTTACTTTTCTCTGGGACCATTTTCCAGGTTCTTGATGAAAAAGGGTTTTTGGTATAATTTTCGTTTTTTTTTTTTGTTTGTTTTTTTCGTTTCTGTGTTTGTTTACGTATTTGTCGCTCGCTCGTGCAGAGTAACTGTGAATGAAAAGTTACTCGCGAAAGAATCTCTTATTGAACATGACACACTCTTCATACACATTGACTGTGTTTGTTTGTTTTTAATTTAAAAGTTTAACTCTATTCGGTCGTGCGAAAACAGTTAGTTACTTTTGGGTGTTCAATTTGGTTACGGTTGTGTTTCAAGTGAATACAAATGTCAACGAACAAACCGTACTTTCCTTAAAAGCCTGTAAAGGAAAGAGGTAGGTTGCGCACACTTCTACTTTGTGAGCAGGGCCTGCCAGAGAGGCCCCAGTTAGTCGTCAGGAAATAAAATAAAAAAAAACGACAAAAGCAAAAAAAAGAGTCAGTGAAAGGTTTTAAGTTTTTATTTTTGTTAGGAGTGGATTGTGTCCTTTTTTCGAACTTTTTATGGTTCTTATCGAGTTAAAAGAAAAATAGACTTAAGTCACAAGCCACTCCTAACAAAATTAAATTCTTATCGGTCTCCTTTGACTTAGGGTAACTATAAACAAGGAGCATGGCTAAAGACTATGGGGCCCCAGACAATCTGTGCACTCGGGCCCGCAAATATAGTTGGCCGGTCCTGTATTTAGGATTTGCATCGTTAACACATTTTAAAATATATTTGAGTAGAAATTACACAGAACAGTTTTGAGCCTCTGTCGCACTTAGTACCTTGACACACAAACTATTTTTTTTAGTTTTCGAGTTCAACTGCAACATATATTCGGCGTTTCGCTTGTGTGTAAACTTCTAGCAAAACGTGACAACCACTGCACAGCCACCTGCGACAATATTTTTTCCAGTCGAATTTGACCACTCAAAAGTGGTTCGTGTGCCAAGACCTTTTAACATCGAAGACAACTTTGAAACGGTTTTTAAAAATATAACCAGAAATAATTATCGCTAGAAAAATAGTAAGACATTTAGAACGAACCTCGGGTAAAAAAAAAACTGCTTCACACCACAACGTTGCAACTTGGTTTCTTCATTTTCACATTAGCATTGGTGGTTGTGACGTTACAATCGCAGAGCCATGTCTAATTGGATTAAAAATGAAGGATGAAAGTTGCCATTGAAAGTTTTTGAAAGATTTTTCCCGATTGCTTTTTTGCGGCCGACGATTGACTACTGCTGACGTGCTTTTACTAAGACATTGGTTGGTTTAGCCTTCTGCACGCACACATTCACCGGTTTGGGGGGGGGGGGGTTGATTTCGTAAGGAAAGTGCGGAAAGTAACTTGCAGCAATAATTCACGAGGAAGACTTGAATCGTAACTAAATTGAACAAATACACGAGCTCTTTAATTATAACTGGACAATTGCTATACCTTACAAGCTCGAAACGTAGTAAATGCTAAGCTAAACATGCTTGAAAGTGAGAAAATGCTAAAGAAGTTTATTGAGTCATTCACAGTTTAAAACCGGTTGTTCTAGGAAGTTGATTACTTTGGTAATAAGAAAGAGAAATAAGTGCACATTAGAAACTAGAAAATTAATTAATGGCTAGGAAGTATTCTTCGTGAATAATATGTTTTTTTAAAAAAAAATAAAACATACAGCAGAGCGTCACTAATGCGGTTCTAATTGGGGCTCAACCCAGTCCGAACATATACAGATAATCGCTTCTTCTGTACAAGACACGACAACCCGTCCGCGTAAACAAACTTAACAGTAGGCCTACTGTTGCTTGGCGCGGTGTGTCGAGTCTCAAGTGGAGTTGTTTGTTGTGACTCTCCGCCACTCACACAAACGTTCCGATCTATTGGAATCTCCAATTTTGATACAACTGGGGCAATTATTAAAAATCGAATTTTTTTGTAAACGAGTCCGGATTTTTGACATCCAGATTATCGACGCTCTGTTGTAATTCACATTTTCCGAAGGAACATTTTATTATTTTGGCTCTACTTGATATAAAAAAACACTTCCATGAAACGTTTATTTTGAAAGATGGTCGATATGTAAATACGTTTATTCCATGAGTTTCTAATTTCTAATATTTTGCCTATTAACTCTGATGGAATTTTTAGTATACAGTAAGCAAAAGTTGTGCAGCAGTTTGATCCGAAAATGACTAAACTGCGCTCACATATGCAACTAAACCATCAAACGATGAGGTGTAAGCACACGTGCAACTAATTGTTCAGTTTACAACATGGATTTCTGTGAGTTAGGTGTGGTGGTATGTGCTTTTGAGCTAAAAGAAGGAAGAAAATGAGAAGAACGAAGCGATGTCGAGTAGATCCAATCACGTGACAAGCAACAATACGGGGACTGATTCAACTGTTTGGTTCCATGTTGTATCAGACGTGTTGACACAAACCGGTTGCTCAAGGTTGTGCAATTGATGAGTTTGTTTCAAGACACAAACTCTTTACTCGGCCAGATGTATAGTTGAATATCAGTTGCATGTGTGCGCGCTTTCATATAAACCCTTGGCAGTGACTCACGCAATCAAACTATTGCACAACTGATGATTGCATGTGTGCCCCCAGCCTACGTTTTACTGTTAGCTTTGAGCTTTTAGCATTTGTTTAGCTTTGTGCTTTTAGCATTTGTCTAGCTTTGAGCTTTTAGCGGCTGGCTTTTCGCATTGATGTCAACTGCACATTTCTACTAATTCTGCATTTTAACTTTATTAATTATTCTCCTTTGGCACTGAGGCTTTTTTATATCAAAAATTCATTGCAGTTTCTATTTTTTCTGTTATTTTTTCTTCAAAGAGGGATGTTAGATTATTATACTTCGAACGTTCGTACAAATTAAGAATCGGTTTTTTTTTGTTGACGATTGCAATGAATTACAATGTGAATGATTTTTTTTCTTAAATTGTGTTATTCTTGTGTTTTTCAAAATTTTATATAATTTTATGTATATTTGTTTTTGTATTTTGTTGTGGTTTCGTCGTTTGCTTCATTTGAAATTATTTTTGAATGAATTACAGCGTAAGTGCGATCACTATTGGCCAAAAGAAGGAAGTGAGATGTACGGCTTCTTTCAGGTTAAATTGATTCAGGAGACGGTTTTAGCAACATACACAATCAGGACGTTTACACTTAGAAATGTCAAAGTTAGAAAGGTGATTATGACAACTATATTCTTTCTCGTTGTCAACTCAAGATTACTGGTTATGTTATTTAAATGAAGATTTGGTTTAAACAACTCGACCAGTAATCTCGAGTTGACAAGTGGTGTGTTACTTTTAATTAATTTGTCTTCCGCTCACTTGTCAAATTACAGAAGCACCAATCTGAGCGTACGGTGTATCAGTACCATTACACGAATTGGCCCGACCACGGCGTTCCAGAACATCCTCTACCAGTTCTGAGTTTCGTACGAAAATCGGCAGCTGCTAATCCGGACGATGCAGGGCCAATTATCGTCCATTGCAGGTCGAAATTTAAACAAAAAAAAAAAAAAACTTTCTTTGTTAGCGATATCTAAACTTTTGGTGTCGTTGTCGATCAAATTACAGTGCTGGTGTCGGACGTACGGGCACGTACATCGTTTTGGATGCGATGTTGCGACAGATTAAAGATACGCGTGACGTTAATGTATTTGGCTTTTTAAAGTACATTCGTAGTCAGCGAAACTATTTAGTTCAAACCGAGGTATAGACATCTTAAGGCCTGAGTAATACAATCAATTCTTGGCTTGTCTATCCAAATAAGGACGGACAAACCAGAATTGACCGTGTAAATGGTCAAAAAACTGTTAGAAACAGAGAAAGATATTAACGGCCCAAATTTTTTCGATCGTTTGACGATCTTAGGAACAATACATCTTCATTCACGACGCTCTTCTCGAAGCCATCGAGAGCGGAGAGACCGAGATCGGGCTTCCTTATTTAGGTCGTTACCTTCAGAGCCTTCAGACGAGTGCCGGTGTCGAAAGAATATCTTTTATGTGTAACGGTGACCCTCTTTCCGGTACTCCGAACCATTCTTACTCTTGGCAGTTGCTCGACAGACAGTTTAAAGTGAGAATTTTATTTTACGTATAAAAAAAAATGTTCAAGTGACAAGATTAGGCAAACTCTTAAATACGATAAATGTCGTTTGTTTCTTTTTGTAGTTGGTTACGGCATTCATTCCGAAAGACTTTCACTTGACGTCGGCCCATAAAACTTGCAATTCTTCCAAAAATCGAAATCGAGACGTAGTTCCTGTCGAATCTCACAGAGTTCACGTGACGACGAAGCCGGGAATCGAAGGATCTGACTACATTAACGCCACTTTTCTACAGGTTTGTTAAAATTTGGATGAAAAAATATACCGACTCGTAGGATTTTTTGACAAGAAAATTTACGAAGATGGTTCAAGTAACGATTTGAATGCTACTTGTAATGTGGACAACGTGTTTACTATTTCATAGAAGAAACTTTTAAGAAACGACTTGATGTACCTGGTGTAACATACACTGTTTAGCTATTCATTTTTTGGTTTGCATATTGCTAAGGCTTCATTTAAAAGCTAATACTTTTCATAGAAAATAGCCTTGAATACATTCAGGCCTGTTGTATTTGTTTTTTTTAAAATACTCTGAAACTATGTCAGGAGGGCTTAAATGGTCCCTGAAGTCCCCAAAAGCTTAAAAAAGTACAAAGATTCAAGAATTTTAGAAATTCGAAAAAATGCGCAGAAAATCGAGTCTACAGACTTGGCTTTTTAATCCGAAAATGCTTTAAGAGCTCTAAAGATTTCTTAGGAGGGCTCAACTGGACCCAGAAGTCCCCAAAAGCTTAAAAAAGCACAAGGATTTAAGAATTTTTAAAATACGAAAAATGGCCGAAAATTTAAAATAACTGGCTATTAGAAGCAAGGAGGTTGGAGGCTGGTTGGTTCTCTGGTTAGAAGTCTCCAAAATCTTTAAGAACTACTGGCTTGTATGTGCATTTTATGGTGCATCACACTTAAAACGGCATTGCCGCTCGCCAGTGCCGATTGGCTTGGTTGAAAGTACCTCGACGTCCACACTAATGCGCTGGCTGTATGAGTGTGAAATTACAAAGGCGACCACGACTGAACACGAATTTGCACAGCAGGGGTTCGTGCCTACAACGCAGTTCGGCTTGGCAACCTTTGATGAGACCGACATCATTTGGTTTCGATTCAGTAGGCCGAATTTCAATGAAACCATCGACTATCGTCTTATCCAATTCATATAAACTGCTAGAAATTAATAATGAGCTAAGAAAACATGTTTTTTTATTCATATCAATTCATAACAGGGTTTTCATCGATTGCGAGAGTTTATTGTGACTCAACATCCGACACAGGATACGGGACCAGATTTTTGGCAGATGGTTTACGACCACAACGTACAAACCGTCGTCATTATTTCGGCTGTCGACGATCAAGTTAGTTCGACCGTTTTGTTTTTCAAAATTCGGAATTATTAAATAGTATTTAAATTATTTACGCAGAACTGGGAGCCATTTTGGCCAACAAAAGATGATCCTTTTATCACCGAAGTATTTAGTGCTAAACTAGCAAGCGAAGTTGATTACGCTCACTATCAGACAAAAGATTTCATTTTGCAGTCTAATCAGGTTTCGTTTTCTATCGAGATCAGTTCTCGATTTTGCTTTAAAATCGAAATACTGATGTCCGCCATTTTTTTTTTTTTTTCTTCTTATTATTATTATCGCAGGATGATTACGAGTTAGTTTGTCATACGATTCATTGTCCTAACTGGCCGGAGAATTGTTCTCCGCTCTCTTCCGTATTCGATCTCGTTCGAGCGGTTCAGAAGTTTTCGGCAGATACTCAGAACAGTCCCGTTGTCGTCGTTGATAGGTACGGCGGAACGGAAGCAGCTACTTTCTGTTGCTTAACGACACTTCTCAAGCAACAAGAATTCGAGAACCGTGTCGACGTCTATCAGTACGCTAAACTGTGTCACATGAGGAGACCGGGAGTCTGGAAGTCACAGGTGAGAGACGAGATCGTAATTCTCGAACGACACCTTCGAAGTTCGAACGAAGGCTCAATTTTATCTAAAACGGCTGACATTTTTCTTTTAGGACGACTACTTGTTTTTGTATCGTGCTGTCGAAAGTCTCGTCTCTGGTAACGTAACTCCCGACTCCGAGAGTCAGCACAGTGTCAACGGACACGTTAATAACGGACACGTTGTCGGAGCTTTGTCGTCTCAACGATCGTCTCTAGCGATAGATACGCCGTCTGTTGTCGTATCTATTGCTCCAGATGTCGCTTCGAGAACTTCGTCACCTACTTTACCTTCTCCTACTGCGATTGTCGGTTGCGGAAGTCCCGTTTGAGCGAAAAGGATGATTAGGATTTTATAGATAAATATCGAATCTCCTCCGTGAAGAGGGGATTTGAAACTGGGATCGGCAGATACGAGTTGAGAAGGTTTTTTTTTTCTCTCCGAGGAAGAAAGTTGTGGAGTTAACGAAGAACCTCGCATCTGATGCGTGGTTCCGTTTGAATGTTTCTTTTCTCGTGATCGAGATATATACGAATCGATGAACGCATTCGAACAATTAATCGTGCTTCCCTTTTTTTGTTGTGTTTGTTTTTGCTTTTTTGTCTTTTGTTTTGTCTCTTTGTCTCCTAAATTCTTCTCAAATTGCTCGTTTCAAACACGGATCATGGATCTCGTGATCATTTCTCGTTCTCGTGTTTCGCTTGTCATAATTACATTTTTCAGTTATGTTTTTAATATGACCCTATGGATGATCATGATCAGAATTGTGTTTTTTAAGTGTTAAGTCAGATGTAAACATACTTAAGTACGTTTTTTTTTCTTTGTTATTTGTTTTTTCTGTTTGTTTTTGCATTTTTTTTTTATTACTGATGTTATTTGAACGTCATTTCATTCATTGTGCTTCGTTTGTTCGTTCGTTCGTTCGTTGGATCGATGGTTCGTGAAACAAAAAAAAAAAGATGTTTTACTGAGAACATTTTTTGAAATAAGCTTAACTGCGATTTTAATCTCTTTTATATTTTTCAGTTTAGAAACTGAACTTACAACACACACGATAAACAAAACACAAAACGACAAAGACATTCCGGTTAACATTTTATGTGTTGTTGATGCTGCTGATGCTGACTTTTTTTTAAATTTTAATTCGCGCCTGAAATTCATTTATACATTTTGTGATATAAAAAAAAGATGTTGAGAGAAATCTCTTTCGAGATTTAGGGTCGATTCACACTATATGGTCAAGGCGGAGTCCGGTTGACCGCGTGGTCAAATATCGTGTAATAGATTTTCAAATTAAAATCCAATGTATTTAATAAAAAAAAGTCGGCGTTCACACTGTCGATCACACTCAGATCATGTTTTTTCATAGAGAAAAGATAAGTGACCATGACTGGATAGTGTGAACTGACCCTTGAAAGGGCAAAAGCAATCTTAAATAACCCGAATTTCTCATTAAAAAAGAAGATTTAAATTGTGTATGTGTTTGTGTGCGTGCGTGTGTGTATGGGAGACAAACAAAAATGTTTTAATTTTGAAAAATAAACTAATTTTCCCTTTCCATCCTTTCTTTCTCCTTAAGGTTGTTTCACATTATTAGTGATGCTCCTCCTTGCACCTCAGTGCTCGCGCTACAAGGTTAAAATTGAAAGAATGAAAATCTATGGAAGTGCGTTCACATTGGGGTGAAAGCCACGCTCACGCGCGCACTCGTAAGATTTCCATTCTTTCAATAATTTTTAAGTTAACCGTGGGCGCGAGCACTGTATGAGCGAAGCGTGTGAGCATCCCTAATAATGTGTGGAACAACCTTATCCCTCCCACCCTCCGCTCACTCCAAACTCGTACATAATTGGCTCACTGCCACCTCATCATAATATATTTGTCTCAAGAGTCAAGTTTTTAATATTGATGCATCGTCTTAATCATGTCATTATTTTTTTTTTTGTAAATAATGTGGTTTATATATTAATTATATTGTATTATAATAATTATAATTTAACGAGTGGTCGCATTTTTTTTTATTAGTTGTCGATCAGTTGTCCGATTATTACAGAAAATCAATACGACTGTCGTATGATAGTAAATTGGCCTATCCAGCTCCATAACCTTCTAAAAGTCACAAAAATATTATTATGACAAATATTATCTTATGACTACCATTGACTGGTGTACAACATCATAATATGATAGTCATAACATAATGGCACCTCAAGCATTGACATCATAACATCATAAGGTGTGATTGTCATAATTTTGTGATTATTTCTGTAATTGAGGTACTAGAATAGTAGGGCACCTGCTATTCTGTGAGGCCTTCTCACACAACGAAGGGATGTTTTGTCAGACATTTTTGTTTTATTTTGAGATGTTACTAATAAATTGTATCAGTTTATTAATACAGGTTAGATGTACGAAGTGTCTTAGAAACATCAGCAAGAAAAACAAATATCGCAGTTTGATAGAAACTAGAATACATGTAGTAGGTGACAATAATTAGTATGGCTCGGATTTTTATGCAAGTGTTTCTCAATTTGTTGCCCAAGTGCTAATTGTGTAGTAATCATCAATCATCATCATTAAAACAACTGAAATTATGCTTTTTATAATCAAAAGGGCTGATTAGGGGGTAGATGTATGGTTTCTGTTTTCAACTAGAGTTCTAGCCTCTATGCCAGTGTTTTTCATTGAGGAAAAAAAAAACATAATTGTTGGTTGATCTAAATGGGATTGTTACTTCACAATTGGGGCCTTGGGCCACAAATTGAGAAACATGTGCTTGGTGTTGCATAAAGATCCGAGCCTTATAATTCGAAATGGAAAAAAATCCATTAGATGTGTTTTAGAAACTGGGAAGGTGTTGCTTAATAACTTAAGGGTATTTTCATGTTGATATCTTTCAAAATAAGCTAGGAATGTTTTTGAAAATTATCAAATTTTAAGCAGGCGTTATTTTTTTTTTTAATTTTTGTCTATAAAAAGTTTATTTTGAAAGTTCAACATGAAAATACCCATAACTTCCATAAGTAATTGAGCTATCTTTCTAGTTTCTAAAAAGCTTTCTAGTTTTTTTAATTTTCCAAGAGTTCGAAAATGAGCTGTTCATAAACCATCTTGAATTTGTCCTTTACAGGGCTCCGTAAAGAAATTGATTACTGCCTCCCACGTGGTTCCTTGACAGGCGCAGTTAGAACCAGCAATAGAAATTCGTTTTCCCCGCCCTTTTATGAGGAAGAGCAATTTCTAATTGGTTTGTTACTTGGTCTGATGTCACACGCTCCGCCCTCTAATGAGAGACGGCAATTTCTAATTGGTTTCATGATAAAACCGTTCATGCTGTCTCCAACCGCCTGGCAGTTCTGCCAGCACTAAAATTTCGTTTACCCCGCTCTTTTAGGGAGGGCTGACAATTTCTAATTGGCTTGGCAAACGAAATTTTAGTGCTTGGCAGAACTGCCTGTTGTTTCTTACGGAGCCCTGTAAAATCCATATAGTGAAAATAATTTTTATTACAGTTGACACTTGTCATTGTCCTGTCATTGACATAATTTCTGTCATTGACACTTTTTTTCCTAATCTAACCTACTCTCACCTAATCGTTGACAGAAAGTGTCAATTGACATAAAAGAAAATGTCAACTGTAATGAAAATTATTTTCAGCGTATGGCCTTTACAGACAGGCATCTGTAGACAGCTTCAGAATTTCTTTTTGCTCCGCCCTTTTTATGAGCGTCATGAATTTCTAATTGGTTTGTTACTGGGTCTGATGTCACATGCCCCGCCGTTTTTATTTATAATTGGTTGATATTTTATCTGACGCTCATAAAAGGGCGGAGCCAAAGAAATGCTGAAGCTAGCTGTCTACAGAACAGGCAATTAGAAATCGGGACATACAGAAGTTGGCTCCACCCTTTTTATGACGACCGGCAACTTCTAATTGGTTTGTTGTATGGTTCGACGTTGAAAAGGGCGGAGCATGTGACGTCAGACTACATAACCAACCAATTAGAAGTTGCCGGTCGGCATTAAAAAGGGCGGAGCCAACTTCTGTCTTCTTGCCAGCGTCTACAGACGCATGTCCTTTACAGGGCTCCGTAGTTTCGTGTGTTTACGGTGAGGCGACTGTAAGTCGACTAAGTCGACAAAGTCGACTAGCGTTTGCCCATTAGAATTAGCAGAGCGCATGCGCATTACCATCTTATCGTTTTATATAGGAATTAGGAAAACTAACCTAACCTAAACAATCCTATAGTGAACGTCTCATCGGCAGTTTCCATTGTTGATCAATAGATAGCGCTGCTAACGCAAATCTGCAATCACTTTCCTATATAAAACGATAAGATGGTAATGCGCATGCGCTCTGCTAATTCAAATGGGCAAACGCTAGTCAGCACGACTCAGCACTGTCAGCAGTCGCCGTGGTTCAGTTGTTCTAGTTGTTGTTGCGTAAGTGTGCTTATTTGTTGCGTTTGAATTTCCGTTTGTTTTTTATTGCGAATCTTATTTGTTTTTTTCTTTAGAAACTGGTTTCATCGATACGAATTGTTTAATTAATAAAAATGGTTGTCCGATCTTACAATGACGAATTACAATATCTGGAAAAAATTACTCCTCACTCTTGGCGGATCAAGAAAGGTTTTGTTAATAACATGAATGTAAGTCATTATTACAATGTATTATAAATTAAATATTGCACAATTTGAAGAAATGTACTGTTTTAGAAACTAGAAGAGTTCACCTGATATCCTTATATTTTTAAAAAAATATTCTACATTTTATGGCGAGTACGTTTGGAAGAGGCTGAAGTAACAGCTGTTAACTGAAGTTATGTGTGTTTTGTAAATTAGTGGATCCTATAGTCTCTTCTAGATCGATCAAATTGATGAAAAACGGGATCATTTGAATAGCCGAAACTGATGAGCAACAATTTCATGGGGAGGGGCTGTTTTGATGAACGGCTGAACGGTCGAAACAACTGTAGAAACGGTCGGAAAAATAGTAGGAACAGTAGGAAGATAATTAGGTTTAGTTAAATTAAGCGTGTTGCAGAGGGTCTGGTGGACACATCCTCCCCCCCTCATTTTTTAAAGATTAATTCATCGTCCATTGTTTTGACTTTTCTGTAATTTGATCGACGGTCGGAACAGACGCCCTGCAACAAGCTTAATTTAACTAAACCTAACGTTACCTTTCGACTGTTCCTACTGTTGTGCCAAACCGTTCCGCCGTTCATCAAAATAGCATCCCCTCCCCCCTAATTTTATAGAAATTCTGATGCAATTCATGATTTGAATTTGCATTTTATCAGTTTAGCCAAACAACCAGTTTTATCATAAATTTCAACGATTTGATGATATTCCTATGTAAAGAAGTCGGGACTTCTTAAATTGATTTGACCAGTAAGATACAAACGATGATTTAATAAATCTTTGTGTTTTCACCATTATGTATTAAGTACGGATGGACCATTCAAATCCTCGAATCCCGCAAATCTTGAAAAATATTCGAGTTTCGAAAACTCGCATCTTCGCGCTTTTTTCGTCTTTCGAATTTTTCGAATCCTAACCTTCAAAAAAAACTGTTAAAAACTTTGGTGAAATTAGTTTTAACTCCAGTAACGTCCAATAGAAGCGTTCATGCAACACTAACAAAAAACCGCAATGGCATTCACCTTGTGGCACTGACCCTGAGTGAAGCCACACTTGTTTTTTTATTATTAATAATTTAATATTTAATATTATTTCATTTATTTGTATCTTCTTAATAAATAATATAGGATTCTTATATGAAGGATTCGAAAGATTCGAGAACCTTTTAGGATTCGTCCCACCTCTAGTATTAAGCTACCAGTTGGACTTATTGTTGATTATCGATATTCCTATCATTTTAAGCAAACCACAATTTTTGATCAGTTTCAGCAATTTGTTAAAATCGACATACAATTCATAATTGCATTTTATCATTTTAAAGAAACCTCGTGTTTTTTTTTTTTATCAATTTCAACAGATTTAAATTTAAATTTTTGTTTTTTTCAACCTTGTTTCAAAGAAAGAAAAATCTTCCCGATAATTATTGTCCTTAAAATTCTATGCATTTTTGAAATGCCGTAAAATTAGCTTATAAATTACCTTGAATCCTTGATGTGAGTTTATGGCAAATAATACCCCTACCTGGCATTACGATCACAATTAAAAGGTGGTGTTTTTTTTTCTTCTATAAAAGGTGGAAGGTGTGTTCTACGTTAACGAATTACTGGAAAAGTTGATGTTCGAAGAGTTAAGGAATGCTTGTAAACCGGGAATGATTGGAGGTTTTCTTCCTGGAATGAAACAAATTGCGAATGTTGCAGCTCTTCCTGGTATTGTCGGTGTAAGTTGAATCGTTTTCGGTGTCGTCAAACAATTTATTTTTCTCAGCTTTTTAGAAAGAAACTATGGAAAAAATGGTGTATCAGAATAAAAAAAAATGAGTAAAAGGCAAAAACTAATTTTCATGTTCACAATTTTAAAAATAAACTTTTTATTTCAGTTAAAAAAAATACGGAAAATACAGGATTAAATTAAATGCAGATGAAATTCATAAATTGCTTGCAAAATATTAGTTTACTGTTCTTGTTTCTAAAAAAAAAAAGCTGTATGTCACAACGTACAGTGAGGATTTTCAGCCTAAGCGCACAAGGCACGCGAGAAGTTCTCTCAATTTTAGGGGCTTCGGAAGAAGACTTCAAATTTTTATTTGAAAAAAAATATAGCAATTCATATGTATTACTGTACCGGTAGTTATTTATCTTTGTTTCTTGTCGCGCGCATATTAACAGATATAAACGCGGCATTACCCAATTTTCAGTGACGGTTCCAACAATAAACTAACCACAGAAACACGACTCAAAGAAAACACACACACGTAACATCCTTAAATTGTTCTTTTCTAGCGATCAGTCGGATTGCCTGACGTTCACTCTGGTTACGGCTTTGCGATCGGTCTGTATAAGTTTTTGATTGCAAGAACAAAGCCTCTTAATTAACAACATTTGTTATTTTCAGGTAACATGGCCGCGTTCGACATGGATAATCCAAAAGCGATTGTTTCACCCGGTAAAAAAAACTTTATTGTTTGTACGCTCCTTTTAGAATTGCATTTGAATTTTCGATGAAATATACAGGTGGTGTTGGTTTCGATATCAATTGTGGTGTGCGACTTCTGCGTACAAACCTCAGTCAGAAAGACGTCCTACCTATAAAAGAGCAGTTGGCACAGAGTATGTTTGATCACATTCCAGTTGGCGTCGGTTCTAAGGGAATCATTCCGATGAACGCACACGATTTGGAGGAAGCGTTGGAGATGGGAATGGACTGGTCACTTAGAGAAGGTTTCGATAACACATTTGCCTCGTTATCGAAACGTTATCTTAGTTCTCTCGTCTCGTTTAAAAGGTTATGCTTGGGCAGAAGATAAGGAACACTGCGAGGAATACGGACGTATGTTGAATGCAGATTCAAGTAAAGTGAGCATGAGAGCAAAAAAGAGAGGTTTGCCACAGGTGAAAAGAGAGATTTTTCTGTTTAGGCGCGGTTCTTGTGTTTTTTTTTTTAAGTTATTTTGATTCTATTTATAGCTTGGAACTCTTGGAGCTGGAAATCATTATGCAGAAGTTCAAGTTGTTGATGAGATTTACGACAAATGGGCTGCTTCTAAGATGGGTATCGATCGGACGGGACAAGTTTGCGTCATGATTCACAGCGGAAGTCGGGGCTTTGGACATCAGGTTGCTACAGGTTGCGTAACTCTTGTTGTTAAGTTTATTACGTTCACCACATTGACCTATAAAGTCCTAAAGACTAAGGGCCTTGGCAGACAGGTGACTTTTGGAAGACATTTTGGCGACAATATGAAGACGAGTTGTTGCCAAAAGCAAACACTTTCAAAACACTGCGGTGTTTTTAAAGTCGCCTGTGTACAAAGAAAAAACGATGTCGCCAGCTGCGGGAATTGAGCATTTTCCTGGCACAGAAGTTGGAAGGTGTTTTAAAAGTAGCCTTTGTGCCAAGGTTGTTGTTTTTCCATAGAAAATACGTTGGGACGACACTCTCACGACCTTCGACTTCGTTTTGTCGCTGAAAAGCCTTTTCAACAGTCGCCTGGCTGCCCAGACACGTAAAGTTTTCTAAATCAGGAGTGGACTGAGAGAAAAATTATTTGCCTGACCCAAAGGCCCTATATTGAAAAACTCTGGCCCTCAAACTATAAACGCCTCATTGGGGAAAATGCTCGATTGCCCTATAGAACGCTCCATCCATGGGCATTTATAAAAAAAAACCATTATCTCGATTCTCTAGTAACATTTTCATTTTGCTCAGATGCTTTGGTTGCCATGGAGAAAGCGATGAAACGAGATCATATCGACGTTAATGATAGGCAGCTGGCCTGCGCTCGTATATCCTCACAGGAGGGTCAAGATTATCTGAAGAGTATGTCGGCTGCGGCAAATTTTGCTTGGGTTAATAGGTCAAGTATGACCTTTCTTTGCAGACAGGTTAATTCGTTACAAATAATATACATGAGACATTTTAGCAAGAGTTAACGTCACTTATTCTACTTAAAAGGCGTTTGCGAAAGCATTCAATACAACTCCTGACGATCTCGATATGCACGTGATCTATGACGTTTCTCATAACATTGCCAAAACAGAAACACACATTGTGGACGGAAAGGAGAGAACACTTCTTGTACATCGGAAAGGATCGACCAGAGCTTTTCCTCCTCATCATCCGTTGATTCCTGTTGATTATCAGGTTTTAGTTTTGTAACTTTTCGAATAGTTGAAATGTTTGTGTCTTGTAATTGTCTTTTCCACCCTTGCTTTATAGTTAACTGGCCAACCTGTTCTAATCGGTGGAACGATGGGAACTTGCAGTTATGTCTTAACTGGAACTGAACAGGGAATGAACGAAACCTTCGGTTCAACGTGCCATGGAGCTGTAATAGGAGTTTTTTTTTAACCGTTATATTCTAATAGTTGCACTAAGAAAAAATGTTAAGGGAATATAAGATATTTATTTCAGAGTAACAATTAGAATTTGCAGTTTGTGTATGTTTTACAGCGTATTTAACTTTTAACCATGTGATTCGACTTCAATATAATTTAAGGGTCGTGCATTATCTAGAGCAAAGTCTAGGCGGAATATAGATTTTCAGGATGTGCTCGATCGTTTGCAGCAACAGGGAATATCTATTCGAGTGGCATCACCTAAACTCGTTATGGAAGAGGCTCCTGAATCGTACAAGAATGTCACCGACGTTGTCGATACATGTGAGTATATGCTCAGATTAATTTATTAATTACATATAGCGACCACCCAGAGTGAAAAGTATCTTTATATATAAATATATTCCGAAATGATGAAGACTTGCTACTAGGAACCCAAAATTACGAAGTACATTAGCAAATACAACACGAGTCACCGTAATAGGGCAAAAATGAAAAGCATTCAAATTTAATGTAAATGCCGCATAGGGCTCACTTGGCTCCAAAAATCTCTAAAAGCTTAAAAAAGCACAAAGATTGAAGAGTTTTTAAAATTCAAAAAAATGGAAAAAAAATCAAGGCCTTTTATGCTAAAAACGACCAAAAGTTGAAAAATATTTAAATGCTCTAAAAGCTCTAAAAATGCCTCAGAAGTGTTCAACTGGCATCAGAAGTCTCAAAAAGGTTGGAAAAACACAAAGGTTTAAGAATTTTTAAAATTCGAAAAAATGGGTCGAAAGCCAAGATTGTGTTTTTTTTTTCCAAAACGGCCAAAAGTCGAAAAATATTTAAATGCTCTAAAAGCGCTAAAAATGCCTCAGGAGCTGGCCTCTGAACGACGGTTTGTTTCAGTTGTTTGTGTATTTTTTTCTTTTCTACATATCAGGTCATGCTGCTGGAATCAGCAAGAAATGTATCAAACTTCGACCAATTGCAGTTATCAAAGGATAAAATCGTGCTTTATTTTTTTTTTCTTTCAATTTTTGTTTATTTTATTTAATATTTTTTGTTTATTAAATTAATTTTGCATATGAATTGAGATTATTATTAATACTTTGGACAAAGGCATGGACAACAACGTTGATTTTTATGCAAATAAAGAGGGAATTTGTGATTGAGGATTCAAGAAACTATTTTACATAAAATGTTGCGAAGTGTTACAAAAAGCGGATTTTCGAACTCTTTAATTATTCATCCCACCGCTGCTACTTGTTAAATAATTTAATTTTGTAAAAAGGATTGCGATTTGGCTCGCGAGCCTAAGGTTGATCATGCAATGAATAATATTTCTATTGATCGCCACTAGATGGCGATGGTTTTCCAAAACTGGTTTCGTAATGGACGGTTGGACTTCCGGTGGGTTCTTTACTCGTTGGAGGTCTGATTTTTTCGCGAAGAAATTTACATTTTTGGATCCATTTTAACGTCAAAATAACGAGTTTTTTTTTAAAAAAAATAAGTAAAAATGTCGGAAGAAGTGGTGGTCGAGTTAAAACAGGAGGTTGAACGACTACAGCGAGAATTAGCCGTTGTAAACACGGAGAAAATCCAATCGGCCGAATATGGATTGGTTCTTCTCGAAGAGAAACAAAGTCTACAACAGAAATGTGAAGAACTCGAAAACGGATACGAAAATGCGAGACACGAATTACACTGTCTCAAAGAGGTATTATCATCATCATTCGTATTTCTATTTCTATTTTTTTTTTTATAAAAGAATCTTGAAAAAACGAGGCTCAAAAATAAAACTGACCATTGGTCTGTCATTTTCTGGACACTCCCTTCCTTCCTTTTCTCCCCTCTTCTTCTTTGACCATCTGTTCCTTTTGTTGCTCAGCAACTAAAAGTATCTTTAAATACAAAATTTATACTTTTCTTTATGTTTCATTAGTATTTTTTTGGATGATTTTTAGATGTTTTTTCTGTAAATTTTCAAATGTTTTTTTCTTCTGATTTTTGTTACATTTTTTTTTTGTACATTTCCTGTAATTAATATTCATTATTATAGTTTTGTATGTGTTTCCTGTAGATGTTTGCAGGGGGTTTTCTTTTTGTGTAGGTTTCCACCTAAATTGTAGAAATATGCATAAAAATATTTCAACATTAAAATCTGCGAGAAGCAAAACCAACAGAAAAAACTACTTGAAACTTTGAAAATCTTAAAAAAGTTTTGCAGTAATATAACTAAAACAAATCCAGGAATCTTCCAAAATCTATAGAAAACTGCTCGAAACTGTATACAAATTTACACGAATACAGCTAAGAAAAGCAAGAAGCAGCTGGTGGTATCATAAGGAATGTTACCAAAAATCTGCAGAAATATTATTGCTGAAAACTTGAAACTCTTAAAATTTTTTGCAGAAATCTGACGAAAAGGAAAAGCAGGAATCTTACAAAATCAGCCGAAAAACTACTTGAAACTTTGTAAAAGTATTTTTCTCTAAAATAGCTGATTAATAATCAGTATAAAAACAAGAAACACCACAAATCGTATAAATGAGGTGACAATAATTCCGCATAATGCTGTTTAAAATCTGAAAAAGTTTGAAGTTTATTGCGGCAGCAATGTAACTAAAGAGAAATGCAGACATCTTATAAAAATCTACAAAAATGTGCTTTAAAAAAGGAGAAAGGTGTCCAAATTTACAGAAATACAGAGAAGAAATCTGTGTATAAAAGCAAGAAACAGCAGAAATGACAAGGGATGATATAAACATTTTTTAAAAAATACTGCTTGAAAATCAAGAATCTACAATTTCGAAATAAACTTTGCAGTGTTTTCGAAGAAAAATGACTAAAAAAAACAACACTTGTTTTTGTGCTTTGAAGAAATGTGATTTTAAAACTGTTAACGTCAGAAGAAAGAAGTAATTTACAAAAAAAAAAGTGGTTCATATCTGTTAAAACGTTTACCTTTGATATTTTTGAACTTGATTTCATTCGGTAAAATATGACTTGATGCGTTACGAAACGGTTCTAAGCGTGAGTTTAGTAGTTTTTTCTGATCAGTTTGAGCTTTGTTTTTGTGTTCGCATATATTTTCTTTTCAAAATTGTGATTCATTTACTTATAATGTACTTTTTTTTAATAATTATTAAAAGGCGTTGGCAAAGTTTCAAACTAGCCAGAAGGCGTCGACTAAAACGGGAATCGAACAGGAGGAAAGTCTTCTTTCGGAGACTGCGAGTAGAGAAGCTTCGCTCACGTCTACAATTCTCGAATTGGAACTTGAACTGAAACAGGTATTCTTATTAAATACACTTAATAAACGATTTTGAAAAAAAGAAAACGATATCAAAAACTGTACAAAACGTGATGAGTATTTGTGAAATTGAATTTTTTTTTTTGGGTCAAAGGGTGTAGCCTGAAGTTACAAAGTTGCGACACCCTCGAATTAAAGAACAGTTTTTACTATTGTTTTGTTTCGTTCAATGCCAAATTGACAATCGAAATTATATTTTAAAAAAATATGATTTCTTTTTTTTTTTTCTCTTTCAATTTAGACGAGAGTCGAACTCGAACGAGTTCAAGTCGAAAAAGAACGAACACACCACGATTTTTCCGAACTGGTTCGCGATAAAGAACTTTCGGAATACGAAAAGAAAACGATGCGTTCCGAATTACGAGAACTAAAGTCGAGAGAAACGAGACAACTTACGGAATATTCGGAACTCGAAGAAGAGAACATCTCGCTTCAGAAACAAGTTTCGAGTTTGAAATCGTCTCAAGTCGAATTCGAAGGTGCTAAACACGAATTGAGACGACTTCAAGAGGAAGTAGAAGTCATGAATCAGCAAGTGGACGATCTGACGAAACTGAAGAAGATGGCCGAGAAACAGATGGAAGAAGCTCTCGAGGCTTTACAGGCAGAGAGAGAACAACGTTACGCCATAAAGAAAGAACTCGACCAACGGATAACAAACGATTCCGTGTTCAATCTCGGTAACTTGGGCCTCGGAAGCTTCCGTCTCGGAGGTAAACCTTGTTCGTCTTGTATTTTGATTTCGTTTCTAAGGTGATGTAACTGTTTCTAAACAGGTTTTAGTGACGATACGAGTAAATTAGACGAAGAAGACGACGATGGAACACCTATTCTTAAACGATTGGAAGCCGATTTCATGAAAAAGGGTTTGTTTTATCGTATTAGAAATGGAATAAGTTGTGAAAAGGGATTCAGTTAGTAATTAGTCGGATAGAGAATTAGTGGTTACTTTGCGTAACAATATTGAGTTCGGAAGTCACTTTTGAAAGACCTTTTGACAGCAAAATGAAGTAGAAGGTCGTTCGACTGTCATTGCAGTATATTTTTTTTTTTGGAAAGATGACATTGACACACAGGCGACTTTTAAAAAACTTTCCAACTTCTGTGATTGGAAGGTGTTCGATTCCCGTACTGGCTACATTGTTTTTGTTTTTAAAAACAAAGCAGTGTTTTGAAATTGTTTGGTTTTTGTGACAACTGGGCTTCATTTTATTGCCGAAAAGTGTTTTGAAAGTCGCTTGTGTCGACAAAGTTGGTGTCATTTCATAGAAATTACATTGTGACGACAGCCCGGCAATCTTTGACTTCATTTTGTCGTCCAAAAGTCTTTCAAAAGTTGCGTGTGTGCCAAGGCCGTTAGTCTGACTTATTTCGTTTTGGAGCTTTGTTTCTTTAATTCGTTTTTGATCGTTAAGATGGGGATAGTTCTGGCACTTCGAAGGCTGGAGTCGGTGATCTTTTCAGTGAAGTTCACTTGAACGAAATACGTAAACTCGAAAAACAGTTAGAACAGTGCGAAACGGATAAGACTCATCTTTCGAAGACTTTGAAGACATCACAAGATCAAATGGAACGACTAAGAGTTGATGTCGATCGAGAACACTCGAGGGTTGCCGAGTTGATGGCTCACTTGGCAGTCTTAGAACAGATATACGACGAACGTAGCGATGGAAGTCCCATCGTAACGAGTACGGCGATGGAGGAGGAGGAAGAAGACGAAGCATCCAAGTTAAAGAGAACAATTTCAAAGCTTGAAAGAAGACATCAAATGGCTAGTAAACACGTCAGCGGACTCCGGTCGACGCTTCGTACGTTGAGAGAGCTCGAAAAGGAAGAGATGGTGGACGAAATGAACGCTACGGCTCTCTTCCGCCTTCGTGACGAGGTTACGAAGTTGAGGACGGAATTGGTCGAAAGCACTCTTAAATCGGAAGAGCTCAAGTGTGACTTGAACACAATTGTCGATGTTGCTTGTGGTTCTCAAGTTGCACTTAGCCGTGCTCAGGTAATTTGTTTTCCTTTAGAAAAGAAGAACTCTTGTTTCTAATTAACGTCGCATTTTTATGAATTTCAGGATGAACTTACGTCTGTTTGTGATTCATTGGCTCAACTTTATCACCACGTTTGCCTTTCTATTGGTGAAACGCCAACGAGAGGTGAGTTTCATGGTGATTTACGTTCATTATGGGTTAATCAAATAGGTGTTTTAGGTTTACCTGGTTCTATATTGGGCGGTTCTTTCGAAGTGGATGGTAAGTCGCCACCAAATAGTCTCGAGATGACGAACAGAGTAAATGTTCTATGTGACCGACTGCGATCGGACGAAGGACGGCGTCATGCAGAGAACATTGCAGCTGCTACTGGAGATCCGGTTGCATGTTCTAAACTGCTCACGACACTTCATGACCAAGTGAAGTTTCTAAAACGCGCTCTAGAAACATCGATGGATGTGTCGAGGCAAAACGGCGGTAGTTTTGTCGATCTCAAGAGTCCCATGACTCCAATCTGTGAGACGAACTCGCTGTTGTCTGGAAACGACGTAGAGGAACTTCAAGAACAGATTTCAAAATTAAAATCATTGTTATCGACGAAGAGAGAACAGATTGCTACCTTAAGAACTGTCCTTAAAGCAAACAAACAGACGGCAGAAGTTGCACTTGCCAACCTCAAGAGCAAGTACGAGAACGAAAAGACGATCGTTAGCGAAACGATGACTAAACTACGTAACGAATTAAAGGCACTCAAGGAAGATGCAGCTACTTTCGCATCGCTCAGGGCTATGTTCGCTGCACGTTGTGAAGAATACGTAACTCAAATAGACGAAATGCAACGGCAGTTATCTTCGGCCGAAGAAGAGAAGAAAACATTAAATTCTCTTTTGCGTATGGCCATTCAACAAAAACTGACTCTCACGCAGAGACTGGAAGACGTGGAGATGGATCGAGAGAGAAACAATCTTCGTCGCAGTTTCCGTGGTGCTGGAAGCAATTCAAGTGGTGGACGCAATTTCACTCAGCGCTCTCAGTATCAGGGATCTTCCAGTAGTGGTTCTGGGTTCGGTTTTCGATCACAAGATTACCACCATAACTACAGGAGAGATTATTAATTATTATTTTTTTCAGATTTGGTGGACCCCCCTCTTAATTGTTTCAAAACTCGAATTGTGCCATTTATATTTTCAACTTGATTGTGACAAATTTGCATTTTAGTTTAAATGCATTCTAATTAATTTTTAGGCGGCTTTGCAAAAACTGCAAACTTTGATTTAAAACATTATTTACTCGCATAAATGCACACTATCGATGTCTTGAAACCAGCTTGTTTGTTTTTTACGAGTTACCAGTAATCGTGAGTTCTTTACTGAAATTTTATTATTAATTTATTTTAACCAAGAACCTGACAGGTAGCTTTTTTTTGCGTTGGTGGGTGCTTTTATACAAGAATGTGTTTTTAATAAATTTTAATTTGCATTTAATGAATTGGACTCAAGTTATGTTTTAAAACATGACAGAAAAAACAAAAAAAAAAGATTGCCACTCTTTTTAATTAAAATCTTAGATTTTATGTGTTTTAATTCATTAAAATCGAATCAAAAAGGGAAACGTTTTTTTTTTGCGCAACTATAATAGATTTTATTTAAAAGATTTTTATTATTATAAAGCTGGGAAGATGTTTCTTTGTGGTGTTTTTTTAATGTGCCTTTCAATTCCAATAACATAATAATTACGATACCAGACATTTTAATCGTGTTTTAAATGAAATTGTGTGATTGATAAAATTATTTAGAATTTAATTGAGGAGCCTATTCTACTCTTTGGATTTATTTTTAAGTTTATTTATTATCTTCTTTGAGGATAATAAGCTTTTTTTTATTTAATTATTTTTCGTTATTCGTTAATAAAGTAAAGAAATGAAACAACAAAATTTAACGGTTCTCGTATATATAAAAAAACAAATATCTTTATTTATATAAAATTCAGTAAATTATCAAGAATACACAGTAAAAAAAAAATGCAAAAAGTACAATAATAAAACACATTGTGACCTACAATAACCTTTTACAGAATTAAAATAATATTATGGATTTTATTTTTGACGATTCATCGTCTTTTTTTCTTCTCTTGTTTATTTCTTCTATGCGAATGTCCATGTTGACGGTGTGGATTTATATGAGGACTTCCTTCGATTGAAGTTTCATCATCACTGGAATCATTGAAATCCTGTCAAAAAATATAAAAGGTGACATGAACTCTATGCAAAAGCACATTGATATGAAGTTACTCTTGTATTTTGTAAAACACATTTTGTCAGTATATTACGCGACCATGTTGTGTCCACAGTTATAAATGAAAATAGGTAACCTAAGGACACAATATGGTGGTTTTATAAAATGACACTATACAGCTAATTTCAATCGTAATTTTAAACTAAAACAGGTGTGCATTTCATTTATTACATAATCTAGTACGTTTCACCTTGCCATCTTCTTTGGAAGGTACAAAAATAACAGCTGCAATGCAAATGAGCTGAAAAATAGCGCCGAAAAACAGTCCATATCTGAGAATCTCATCGACAACGTCCGCCATCTTGGAGCCTTTTTTTTTTTGTTCACATTTCTGGAATTTTTTGTCGTCATTTCCGTTTTTGGTCGTTTATTTGACTTCCGGTCGTCATTTTATCGTTTGTGGGACGTTCAAAACGCTTATTTTTATGTTTTAACTTCGTTTTCAACACATTTTTTAAATAGATTTACGAAGAAAAGTTAACAATTTGCATATTTAATTGAAATAACAACAAAATGAGTGATAGTAAGTTGTTTTTATAGCGAAACATCCGTTATTTTCTTTGTTTTAATCTCACGCAATCATGTTTAAAATGTGTTTTTTTTTTTGTCTTCGTTTTAATTAGATTCTGGTTGTGTAACGGGGATTTTAATAGATATAAGCAATGTTAACGATCAGGAAATTGTTAAGAGTTCATCAGAATCGGCGTTTTCGTTTCGAAAACCGAAGATTTTTGATTTAGACGATTTGAAACAATACGAAACTGCGATGAAACAACCGACAGAAACATTGAAACTGACTAAGAATGGCTTTCAACAAAAACGAAGTCCTTCTTCGAACATTGATGATTCTGAACGTATCGAAGACGAGATATTCGACTTCTACTGTTTTCCTAAGTCGCCAAATTCTAGGTTCTACGTTAATTTTAGGTTAACCTTAATAAATTGTACGTTTAACCTGGTTTTATTTGTAGTTTCGGCTCTGATGACGACACTGACGATATATGGTCGACGAAAGAGAACGAAGATACGCTCAAATGGAGCTCAAGCGAGGTTTAATTGGATTTTAACTGGATCTTTTTTGTTATTTTAAGGATCGTTTGTTTGTTTCTTCTTGTAGGAAATGTCTCTGAATACCGAAGAACTGGCTGAAGTGTTTCGAGAGGCGACCACCGTTGCTGTTAAGTTGGAAAACTACGTTCAGAAGCGGAATCGGACACCTGTTAAGTCTCCGAATCATATGAAACTTCTTCTAGAGTCAGTTTAAGTTTATGAACATATGGTTTTGATGTTGTTTAACTGATGTTTGTTACCATGTTTTAGACGATCGGCTCAGAAGAAACTGAAAGAAAAAAGTCCAAAAGAAGTTGAAATTCAAACAGAAGGTTTCGTAAACTTTATTTAATTTCAGTTGTTTATTTTTTTAAATGGAACAATTGTTCTTCTGTGTTTTTTAAGCAACGTTAATCAGATTCTAAATGAGTTTTAGAAACTAGGCGAGTGAAAAACGCATTAGTGTTTCATATTGGTAACTCCGAATGTTAACGTTTTCATGTTTGTTTTTCGCGTCAGATAAAGTCGCTATAACAAAATTAATTATTTTAATTTAGCTTCAATTGTTTTTTGTTTTGTTTTTTGCAATTGAGCTCCGGTTAAGCTGCGTTTCTGAAACAACATTAAGAAGATATTGGAAAGCGGTTTTAGAAACTAGAAAAAAATAAACTGTTTAAATAAACTTGTTTTTTAATTGAATTTGGACCCCAAAGTCACTTGAAACGTAAATTTTAATATTTTCAAAATAAAGAGTATTTCGAGTTCTTGTGACATTTTACCCAATAAGAAAGTCTAAAAGTGTTATGTTATCTCTATTTTAAAAGAACAAAACTGTGAAACAATTGAGATGACAACTAAGAAAGAAGTAACATTGATGCCGTTGCCAAAATTGATAGAAACTCCGGCCACTCCCGCATTAAAGAAGGCAGTAAATCCTGTCCGCGCGTCAAAGGCCGGTATTTCAGCTTTGACAAACTTCCGTACCAAAGCTCGGTCTTCGTCGGTTGGTCCTATAGCTAGAAGCGGACCAGTGAAAGCGATTCCGATCGTTCCAAAACAAACGTACTTTCTCGCAATTAACTCACGTGTGTGTGTGACCGTTACCATTTGTTATTCATTTATCGTTTTAGAAATACTTCAACATTCCGCTCCTCTTCTTCGTCTTCTATGGCTACAACTACGGCTAGGAGCGTAATTCCTTCAAGATTATCTAATAATACAAATGTTCAAAGCAAAACTTCGGTTGTGAGGAGTAACTCGACCGTTCTCAAACCTACGCCTCGCCCAGTCTTAAATAGATGCAATTCTTTTCATTCCGAAATTACGACGCCAAAGACCACTGCAGATGTTACACCTAAACCGCAATCGAGGTATTTTCTAAAAACTGTTTCGTTTCTTTATATATTTTTTATCGGATTCGTTTTCTCTTTTTATAGACGATCTTTCAGTGGTTTTACTCCATTACCAGCTACGCCGGCACCGATCGGAGGATCAAAACGTAGATCTTTATTGGCCGTTCCAACTCCGAAGGCGGTTCTGAATGGTTCTAGTACAAAAGCAACTCCATTGTCCAACAATAAGGTAACATAATTTCACGAGATAATCATAAGTTTATTTAACAATGGAGTTTGTTTTACAGAAAACATTCGACGGGAGCCATAAGGTAAAGAGTATTAAAGTGATTTTGGTTTGAATTTCGATGTTTCTCTATATACATGTATATATATATATTTTTTCCTCTGTTCGATTTTTGCCCTAATTAGGCGACGCCGATGCGTGCAGCAAAGAAATTTGTTTGAAAACCTGACAGACTGTGATAGTTAAATAGTTAATTGTTTAAAACTTTTGATAAAAGTAAAAAAAAAAGATTTAAGAATTTCAAACTTTTTATGCTTTTTGTGTAAATATAAAATAAAAATGGGTTCTCTTTCAATGTTACGAACTTACGACGAATGCAAAGATGAGGCGTACGGTTTGTTAAGAGGAAAACTATGAACGATATATACGCTCGTATAGGAAGAAAAATTTTGAATTTTTCATTTTATGAATTGTATTTCATTTTTTGAATTTTATTCTTACAACATTTTCACATTTTTTTTTTTTGGTTTACGAATTCGATAGACAACAGAAATTGTGAAAAGTCTTATTATTTTTTAAATTAACAAACACTGAAAACATCCATAACATAACTAACTATATAACAACAAATATATTTACAGTAAGATTTAAAAAAAAAAACTCGAACAAATTTCAAAAGAAATTTCATTGAAAACATTTAAAATGACAAAATTTATAAATTAAAAATATTTTGTACTGCTTGCTACAGTTTAAAACTTTTTTCATTATCTTATATAATTATACAAATTTGCTTTTGATTGTTACTATTATATTTGTGAGATCAAAATTTGTTAATTACTATTTCGTAACTTAACTGCAAAGACATAAATTTAAAATTAATAACACTTAATCTTAAAATAAAACCATAAAATTACACGACTCGTAGAAAGAGCCACTGAAAAAGAAAATGTTTTACAAACACAACTTTCTTACGTTACAACAATTTCTTACATTTAAAAAAAAAGTTAACAAGTTCTTTCCAAATATCTTTTTTGTTCTCTTATCAAAATAACTAACTGGTATGACTAGTTTCATAATTAATTAGTTACTCGTTTAAACATTTCGTTAATTTATCAAGTCAATAATTCGTCCGTTCTAAATATGTACTTCCTCCTGGGCTGTTTTGAGATGTTACAACCCAGTGGTCGTACGTTGATGGTCAGGCGGTCTGTCCCGTTTCGTTACCACCGGTCGCTACCGTCAGAACCTCTACTCCGTGTTGATTTACAACTTGTTGTGAATGGGCTATCACTTCCTGTGCTGCTGATGTTACGACTGGAGTCATTGCAACCTGAGAAATAATTCAGGATAAATAGAAAAAGGTAAGATATTAAGATTTTTGATAGCTTTTGTGTGTTACAAATGTGTGTTTCATGCAAAGACAAAAATACGTTGCAATTCATTCACATGCCTACTATTCGGCAATTACATTGACTGTTGTTGTTTAAAAATGCAGCAATTGAATGTTTAGCCAATCGTAGTTAACGAGCAAGTGTCTCAAAAATGGATCGGATTGTCACACGACATGAAATAAAAAGAGGATTTTATAGTAACAGAAATAAAATAACTTTTGTAGAATATACGAGTCGAAATGATTCTCATCTCTCGATTCAAAATTATCAATGTTGGGACAAATTACTTTTCAAAGTAATTACAATTCCTCATTTTCACAAAGCATTTAAATTATTTTCCGATGATAAATCAGATGACAGTAAAATGGTGACGTAATCAAATTACAAAACTGAATTGTTCAAATGCACTTCAATAAGCAGGTATAGCTAATGCAAGTATCAAGTAGTTTCAGAACAAAAAATAGTATTAAACTACAAGAAAAGTAAAAAGTAAATTCGTTTTTCAATTTAAAAGAATAAATCAGAAAGTTTTAAAAATAATGTGTTCAATTACTAATTATTTGAAAAAGTAATTTAAGCTGCCTTTATAAATTAATTCCACACTGTGGTCTTGAGAATATTCATGGTTTTCAAGCAAACTTTTGTTTCAGGAGAAACATTAAGAAAAAAAATTCGAACTGTTTTTAGAAAATTAGAATAATTGATTGTATTTGCTAAACGTTATTTTCTTCATGATAATATATTTCAAAATAAACTTTTTACGACAGTTTTAAAAAAAAAGCGAAAACAATTGTTCCTGAAATATTGAACCTGAAATCGGATCAGTTTCAAATTGCAAGAAAATATTATTTAAGATATTAAGAATTACATAATCTTCTATCATTCTAGTTTTCAAAACAATCTGAATTTTATCGTAACGTTATTCCTGAAAAAAGTTTACTCGACGTTTTTATGTCCAAAAACATTCATAAAATCACAAATTCATAATTTTTTGACAAATTACTTCCCAACACTAAAAATTATAAGAATGAAAAATCGAACAAAAAAAAACAAATAAAAACCTGTCATAACTTTATTTACAAGAAGAACAAAAACAAAAAAACAATACAAAAAAAAATCGTAACAAAGAATAAACAAATTTTAAAAGGAATCATAGAATATGTGTGTTTAAATGAAAATAATGTTTGTTTATGAATATTTTTAAAGGCACTCCTCCTCTCACTTATTTTTAAACTTCTTCGTCTTTTTTCCGCAACTTACTTGCATGCTGTTCTGACCGTCTGCTTGACCGAGATGCGCGATACTTGTAACGACCGTCTGATACATCGAAACAGGAATAGTTACCATTCCGGTAACGGGATAAGCTGCAACGATAGAAACGTTTCCTTTTTTTCTAGATTAGCACTAACAGGTTCTTTACTATTGCAACAGCAATACCTTGACTTATGATACCTTGCTGACCGTCTTCACCAGTCAAAATAATCTGACCGTCTGGATGAAGAGTTGCTTCGGCCAATGTTGCAACCGCTTGAGCAGCCGCTTCTCCGTGAAGGTCTATAGAAGTACGGTTCACGAGACCTCCTTGGCTAGCGGCAACTTCTGCTAGAGTCTGAACCGCTTGTGTTGCTTCTGCGTGCGTGCTTTGAATCTAGAGATAACAAAACAAAAATTAACAGACGAATAATTCATTCCATTCGTTAAACTGTCTCTCTCTCTCTAAATGTACAGTTTGCCGAACAGTTTGAACTTGAGCTTGAGTTCCATCGGCCAGCGTAACTACGGTACTTGTCGGATCCACGTGTATAATGGATAAAGTTCCGTCAGGATTGTTGATCGTTTGAACGACAGTCGGAGTAAACTGTGCCGTAACTTGAGGCAAAGTCTAAGAGAAGAAGAAGAATTTTAAGTTATATGATTCAGTTACAAAATGATCGTTACAACGGTACATGAATATGAGGCTTTTTCTCCTTTTCGTCGTCTTCGAGGAATGCTGGCAAAAGATCGTCTCGTCCATGATATTTATAACAATTGATGACAATTTGTCGTAAAGCATGAGTCCAAGAAACCTGTTTCGTATTAGGAGAAAATCGCTTTGTTGGCACTTACAGGTACAAATAAACGTTAAAAATTTTTTAAAATCTTTTTACAATCTGAAGATTGTTAAAAGATTACGTTACGAATTGCAAGCCACGCATTTACCCTCTGCTTTTCGTCATCAGATCGTACGTCACTTCTAACGTTAGCCCATGGAAGATCGTCTGGCCACCACACAGGACGTGTTGATTCCTTACCCCAACCGGGTTTTCCTCGTCCCGTTGCATATTTCAACATGAACGGTATGAAAGCACGTAATTGTGCCTACAAAAAAAACAGTTATCAGTCTTTTTGAGGCTAGTTCCTTCTCTTTTTTTTTTATAACTGAACCTGTGTCATCTTTTCGACAGGTGTTGGAATACCATCGATAACTAGAGGGGGTAATTCGTGCAATGTCGGATCTTCCTGAGGAGGTGGTGGAGCCTGTTGAGCTAAAGCTTGTTCCAATTCTTGCATTATGACCGTTTTACAACTTCGTATCTATGATCAAGCAACGTCAAAGATCACAATATGAGACAAGTCTGATATAATTTTAATGTTTTGAGAGAGATTTTATAAACAAACCACGTCTTCCAAGGGTTTCGCGCCAAAAACTTTATAACTGTTTTGCGGTTTTCCAGGCGTGCACATCAAGACAACCGCCTGTTGCCCTACTCTCGTTGCGTACTCATCTATCGTCGCTTTGAGTTTTCTGGAATAGAAACTAGTTGGTTTTTAGATTGAACTGTGAATTTGGATGACGAATCTTCAATCAAAATCAATAGACACCTTAAAAGTCTCGTCTGTTGCCGCTTTCGTATCGATGGATTTGTCTCGAATGTATGAGGTCGCTTGCGTTTCTTTCCCGTTGCAATGGCTGCTGCCGCAGCCACTCCAACCGGACCTTAAATAGAGAAAAAAAAATTAAGATAGAATATACATTTCGTTTCTGCTAGTTGATGATATTCATTGTAAATTTTACCCGCAGCCGCAAGTTGAGCCTGGATGTCGTCACCACAAGTTGAGGACAAAATGTCGCCATCGTCAAATCCATCACTTCCGGGTGAAGAAGGGACATCATCACTAAGATCATCGACACTCGTCACTCCTGAAATGACACTGTGATTCATTTCTGTTTCAATGGCTGCATGGATGTCAACTGCTGAGGTCATAACCCTGGTAAGAAACAAATTTATTATTTTCTTTAAAAAAAAAGTAATTTAATAATTGGTCAAATGTTTTTTGTTCGGTTATTGTACACAATTTATGTTCATGGGGTTCTTTTTCGCATGTTTAGTTGAAATTTAATCAAAAGTATAACAGAATTTGTTCTATTTAAGTAAAAAAAAACAGCATTTGCAAAAGTTGAATTTCCGCGCCAAATAACAGTGTTGTCATGAAGACAAAGCCATTTTGTTTTGCTCCTATAATTCCCCAACAAATTCCTATCTCTTGTATTTGGTTGAAAACAAGGTTTTATTATGTAACGTACAAATAAAGGTATGTTTTATTGTTTAATGATTTATATTATAGAGAAATAAGCTTTATTTCGGTTTCAAGTCGATACAAAACCATTTTTCTCTGTAAGGTTCCCCAAAAAAAACAAATACAAGGGCATAAGTAATCCAACAATATTGACATTTAGAAAGACATGGCGGGCACCTAATGAACCACGGTGACTGATCAGTGGGTTGTCTAACATGGCGTCTAATCTATCTATATAAAACTACACTAAAACACCATATTAGGGCACTCATTTGAATAACTAAAGCTTCAAAGGCATGACGTCAAGTCCAGTTAATGTTCTCCTTCCTTTTATTTACAGAGCAATCTCTGAATAAACACAAATAGGAAATGGCCGACTGCGGCTGCGCAAAATGATTAAATTTCGTTATGAAAAACGAAACGCGGCGAAGAAAGTAGTTTCTTCCGTTTAGTTTCTTGTTTTATACGAATTATAACGAGACGTAAGTTATTTTCTAGTGTACAATTGCACTTTAGAATGTTTACAACTCGTAAAATTGTTGATAAACGTTTTATAATTGAAAAAAGTTGATGTTTTATTGAAATTAATCGTGGTTTTAGGCTGCAAAAGGGAGATAGAAATCCGCCATGTTTGCGACTGCGCGTTGAACCCCATTTGTATTGACAGCTTCATTTCTACGCTTAATCCCCCGTTAATCGCCCTCAGAAGCCCATATTTTATCATTCTTGTTCAATTTACATCTTGTGCTGGTCAATATATTGTCATAATCTACTTTAAACTTACCTTAATCATTAGAAATTGGCTTTTTCAATGGGATGCGCAAGAAAAGAAAATTTCCGTTCGTACTGAGCACCAATAACATGAGTGACCTTCACTTTGCTACAGTTAGAGGGCGCTTTATTTCTTTGTTCATACATTCTTGTATTAGCCGCCGCCATAAAGCTCGCGGTGTAAAATAGCCATGCCGAATAAAAATAACTTAATTATTTTGTTTTCTTAATTAAAAACGTTCTTTAAGATTGATTTTATTGTCGTATTTTTTTAAAAAAATATTTAAAATTACATTTTTACAATAATTGGGGTTTTTTTAATTTCCGCTGTTTAGTTGTTGCGTGTTTTTCGCCGGCTAAGATTAGTATTAAGTCACTAATTTATGGCGCCAATTTCGAACATAATATTATTTTATGCTTATTGAAGTTATCAACACTTTATCAATTATTATTATTAATACGATGGCAAAAAGCGAGTGTAAACATAAATAGGTATCATGACTAGAGTCATTAAATAGTTTCATTAAAATTCTCACAAAAATGCTTTATTAAGAGCGTTTATTTTAGAAAAAAATACAAAAGATTAAACCCTACATCTAGATGAATTACATTCCAATAGAAATATTGCACTTATAATTAAGTAATTGGCACAATCAGACCCAAAGTCTTTTTGGTTTCTTTCTCTTTTGTCTTCCGTTTTTCAATGGAGAACCTTTTCCCCATTCGCACAACTTACCAGAAAATCCATTTAGACAATGACAAACATTATTTCCCAAACATTTGCTTCCATTAACACACGGAGGATTGCATTTACCTTTCAGAGAAAGAAACCATATTTTTAGTGTTTTTTTTTTATTATTTCTTCATGAATATCTAATAAGAATTCTTACTAAACTGGCATCGAGGTCCGAAATAACCTTTCGGACACGAACAAGTATCTTTCTGAATACATTTCCCACCATTCAGACATTTCTCTCTGCAAATTCCTTTAAATAAAAATTAAATATGTTACAAACAAAGTGTTTTCTTTTAAAGACAGATCGAGAATGAGGATAAACGTGTTTGGAAGCATTCTCAGACGTCGACAAGCTTCGTTACAACCGAGAAGGTTTCTATCCGACGACGATTCAAAAAGGCAATTGTATGATCGGCTTCTAAGAGTAGATCATGCTGGAGAGTTGGGAGCAGATCGAATTTATGCAGGTCGTTAGAACAAAATCTTAACGTGGCTCATAAACGTACATAGGCGATCGTAAACTTTGTTAAGTAGCAACTTTGAGGAAAAATTCAAAGTTTAAGGTGGTTTTAAATTGAAAACGCCTCTCGAACTCTGATTACTCTGTCATTCAGGTGCAAAATAAAGAAATACATGAAAGTGTTTTAGGAACTAGAAAGTTAGTTCAATCACTTAGGGTATTTTCATGTTGATATATTTTTAAAATAAGCTTTTTAGTTGAATTTGAAAATGCAGACGATATTTTTTTTTAATTTTATTCGATAAAAAGTTTATTTTGAAAGATATGAACGTGAAAATACCCGTACGTAATTAAGCTACCATTCTAGTTACGAAAACTTTCTAGTTTCTCTTCATTTTGCTTCTGAAAGATAAAATTAGTCGGAGTTCGAAAAGCAAGCTGTTCATAAACCATCTTAATGGAAACTAGAATTAGTAGCTGAAAATGCTAATAGTATTCACATATTGACCTACTATTCTAATTTCTAAACAATTATTAGGTATTTGTAAAACAGTTGACGTTCACTTCCTAGTCATTGAACTTTCTATTGAGCCATGTTAATTCAGGAACGAAAACTGGAACAACACATCTAATAGATGATAATTATGTTCTGTAGGTCAAATGGCCATACTGGGACGTACGGTCGACGGTCCCACTATACAGCATATGTGGGATCAGGAAAAGGTTCATTTAGCCACGTTCAAAGAATTAATAGGAACACATCGAGCTAGACCTACGATCATGATACCGATATGGAATGTAGCCGGATTTATATTGGGAGCAGGTTAAACTGTTACAATATACCGTTCAGAATAGGCTTGCCACCGTTCCTCCTGTGTGGAGGACAGTCCTCCATTCGGAAGAAATGTCCTCCGGCCATGGACTGTCCTCCACAGGTGGCAAGCCTAGTTCAGAACTATATATAAGAAGGTAGGGATTGATTTGTATACATGTAGGAAGTGCGCTTTTGGGCAAAGAAGCAGCGATGGCTTGTACGACAGCCGTCGAAGAAACGATCGTTAAACATTACGATTCTCAGATAAGAGAACTGATGACGGATGCGGGTGGCATTGGACCAGGTCTCGAAAAACATAAAGAACTTTTGGACTACATAAAAAAATTTAGAGACGAGGAAATGGAACATCACGATATCGGAAAGGCAAACGATTCGGAAAAGGCTCCACTTCACGACGCGTTTACGGGTTTAATCAAATTGGGTTGTAAAGGAGCAATCTGGCTCTCGGAGAGGATATAAGAGGTATATCTGGATGGTTATCGATTTATCAAAGGTCATTTTGTTCATTTTCTCACCTCCTTCACAGTGTGGACCTTGGTAGCCATTGGAACAGCTACAAACTCCTGGTGAAATGCAAGTTCCACCGTTCATACATTGTGGATAACAAAGGGCTAAACGCAACAACAACAAAAACGGTAAGATGGTAAGCGGTTGTTATGTAACAAGAAGTTCAAAAGCATAATTTCTGAAAATAAAACAATTTGTGTAATTATATTTACGTACCCGTGCTACAGTATTGACCCATATAACCCTCTGGACATTCGCATAGTTTTTCCTGATTGCATTTTCCACCATTAGCACATTTTTTATCACATTCCGGATCGGGCCCTTTTTAAGAAGAGTACATTTTTTTTCACTTAACAAGTTGCAAATATTTATAGTTTAAATTACCGTGTTTAGTGCAGTGTTTCTGCAGTGTCAATTTGATCGGCATTCCAGGTAGATTCTTGTGTTTACGGTTTACGATCATCAGTCCGAGACGGAACGTAGCAACGCCGGTCATGTTACCGGAACACAACAACATAACGCTAAATACTTTCGGTCGTTTAGGAACTTTTCCTTCTGCTTCGATAGAGATCACGGGATCGTTTAGTATTTGATGATCGAACGATTCCAGTTCGTAAAACTTGTAGAAGTACTGAAAACGACAATTTCAAATTGCTGCGAAACGTTTAAACGTTTATTTACTCTCTACTTTCTAACAAACATTAACATAACAAACATAAAAATATTAAACTGGTTGGAGTATCTACAGGGTCGACTGAAGGGGTTCATGCGCCCTAGAAAAGGCTTAAAATGCGCGCCCCAGTTGTATTCTGTATCGTCCATCCATCTACCTATCCGTGAAGCCTACCAACAAGCTTACCTATTCCCACCCATTCATCTGCTTATCCTTTCTAAGCCCCAGCGCCAAGTAAAATAAAAATAATAGGGCGCAAAAATGCCCGACAAAAATTGCACTTAATTTAAATTAAATTTCTTCTTATAATTGGCCCAATCAATTTTTATTAAGAATTAAAATTAGTTATCATATTATATTTTTTATTATAAAATTTACGTTTTGTAAAAATGCGCCCCTGGAACTTTGCGCTCTAGCGACTGCCTAAGTTCGCCTAATGGACGTTCCGCCCCCCCCCCCCCGGATATCTAGCTACTTTAGGAGGGTTGATAACGGCGGTGAAACCAGTCCTGGTTTCTTAAATCTTTTGTTTATTCCTTTTTCACACAAACGAATTTTATGTTTAAAAATAAACTTTTTATGGTAATTTTTCTCTCCATTTTTTATTTTTAAAAAGTTGAAAATTCCGCCATTTTTAAAGTGCCATAAAAAGTTGTATTAAAAAGATAGCATTATGAAAATTGTTTTCATATATTAGTTCTTGGTTCAAACTAGAATTATAAATGTTTTGCTGTTCCCCACGATACCCTAAGAAACCCTCTTAATAATAGAAAGCTGAGGTAATGACCTTGTTACCACCCGATTTCCAGGTGAAATTAACGGATGATACTTCTGTAGGAATAACCGGAAGGTATTCCTCAAAGTTCGGATCGAGAATGTACGATAAGACATTGCCGTTTGCAATTACAAATATTTCCATCGGAAATCCTAGACAAAAAAAATCGATCATTAACATTAAAACCACATATTCTTTTTATTGTGATTTGTTTGGCTCTTAACTTGCCACTGAACTGCTTGATTTGATTTCTGTCAATCCAGAGACTGAGTCCTGCTCCTCGATCTCTGTTATTTCGGTTCCTCGTAGGTTGTACTTTGCCATAAGATAAATTCACGTATAGAACAACAGTAAAGAGCAGGATTACGACTCTGAACTCCATCTTCGGCTCTTGTTATTTGAAAGAAACGATTACAGATTCAGCTTCTGCTGTCTTTAATTTTCATTTCGGAATTTCTGCAACAAAATTAAAAATATATAATAAGGTTATTCAATATTAATTCATTGCCATTCTGTAATGTTTGTATTATAGGAATAAAGTGAACTCTGTTAAACCTGTTGAAAACACAAACGTTGGCTTTGTTCAGGAAATTGAACCTCACTATATGATGACCCTCCTTGCAGAACAACCATAAATTAGGAGAGGTCAGAGGTTACATTATTCCATTAATGGGAAAACATGGGTATACGTTCAATGCCATCGTGAAAACACTCAAAAGAGGGGTTGGTTGGGTCTTTAATAATATGGTTAATAATTAATGACACTCATGGATATGATGATCAAGTTGTGGCCCGCGTGCCATCATTTTCTTTCTAAATTAAAACAGATTTTAAACAGTGAAGATTTAATTACATTAAGAATCTACATTTAAAAGCTGCAGTATTTGTTTTCGCATTTATTTTTGTTAAAACAAATTTGAAAAAGTTTATTTATGTATTGTTTATAATATTCGTTTAGATTTGGTCCTTCTACTGAAAACGTTGCCCACACCATAGCTATATACAACTTAGAAATTCAAAGAGGGGCGAATTATTTTAACTATTCAATTATTTGAATTTTTTGCTATATATTGTCGTATATTTTCATTGTTTTGAAGTTTTTTGTTTGTTTTGGGTTAATGTTTTTCCTATTTTAATAAAGGAAATGTAATTTATTTCAAATTATTAGGAAATTATTATTATTAGGACAGTTGGCAACACTGTCTAGCAGTAGATCCAAGGGGAACGACATAGAAGAAAATCACATATGAGGCTCACAGTAGATTGTATCCATGGTAAATAAATCCATTTTACTTTTAATCTGCATGCACAAAAATCATAGTAGAAATCAATTCTGTAAATCCAGTAAAAATGCGGAGTAAAAAAATAAAAACAGCTTGAAATACCATACGAGATTCATCTACTGTGTCATCCCGTTTGAATAGACCCAATACGAACTGAAATGACGTCACATACGCAAGCTAAACCGATAATATCTGAATGGTTCTGTAGCAGCTAAACATGGAATGGGAAGGGCGACCGTAAGTTCTGTAACCACCGTCTAAGCCACCATAATTAGAATAGTATTTACGCGAGCGATATGGCGTACGAAACAGTTTGCGCTTTCGATGAAAATACTTCTATTACTCTGATACTATTTAAAAACGTATCTAATTCGGCAGAATTAAGAGAAAAAGTGCGAGAAATCGATTGCAGTTTATTAAAAGCCTCTATGGTAAGTGCATGCGTATAAGCGGGACGGAAGCATGCGGATTATATGCTTAATAATTCAGCTTTGGAATGGCGCGTTTTCAGCGTCTGCATGTTTGCATTGTGCACTGGATAGTTGTGGTTATTTTAAGAGAAGCGGTATGCAATTGTATTCTGATCCGTGATTGTGTATAATTATTATTAGAAATCATTGCAAGTATGTGATAATATTATATACTTGCCTTTTTTTTTCTTTTAAGAAAGTGAATGAAAATAAATAAGAATTTCACTTCCGCCCTCTTAACGTCTCCTTATATGCATCCAATAGATTAAAGACAAGACAACAGTTTTTGTATCTTTTGTTTTGTTTTTTTAAGTTCATTCAAGAAGTTTTCATTGGTTCTCACATGATAAACAGTTCAGGGTGCATTATATGGCATAGGTGTCCATCATGTGGCCCGCGGGTTCTTAAAGATTATATTGAAACAATTGGGTATATTTATAGTTTGTTCATGCTCATTATAACGAATTTTTTTTTTAAGATTTTATTAAAATAAATTCTTATATCATTTCGAAAATGAGCTAATAAATTAATTTATGTACAATTAAGTTAGTTCTTCATTTTTAAAATGTCATAAAAAAAAGTTTATTTTAAAAGACATCATTGCAAATTTATTTTTCCAGTTTCTAACCAACTTTGAATTTCTTCTATATAATCTACAATCTTCCAGGAGCAAAATAGAAAATGTTTTAGAAACTAGAAGGGTAAGCGCAATTACTAAAGTGTAATTTCATGTTGATATCTTTCAAAATAAACTTTAAATTTGCAGATAAAAATTTAAAAAAAAATTGTCTGCTTAAAATTAGGGTTATTGCCGAACTTACATAAAAAGCTTATTTTGAAAGATATCAACATGAAAATACCCTTAATTGAATGAGCTATCTTACTAGTTTCTAAAACACATTCAAATTTATCTTCATTTTGCACCCAACTTCAAGAGTCTCTACACTTTAAAACCAACTTTAGCGGCCCTCGTAATAAATAGTTTGAGAATAGCTTCTCTAGGGTCGTTCTCTATTGAGGTATCGCACTGTGTTTAGGTTGGTTGTTTGGATAAGTGACGGACCTATGGCTCACATTGAACAATGTACAGCTTGTAATGAGCAACAATAGATGGCGCAAGGATAGCGATTTGTTTTATTTATAGCGCGATACGCTATACATATACAGTGTTGCCAGCTACTCTATAAAATGTTTTGTTTTTTTAAATATAGATTCTCGACAAATTCCAAGCATTGGTGGCAATTAATAAATCAATTCTGAAGAAAAATACGGAATCGATGATAACGAGGAGTGTTTTGACAGAAATAATTTACAACATGTCATCTTCGAGTAATGTAATAAAATACAAAAATTAAGACTCAAGCACACATTAATAAATTTATAAACAGATTAGTGATTCTTTGTCGAAATTTGGAATCGGAGACGATGACCGAACGATTTTAGCCGTCATTCTGAACGACACAGACGGAAAGAAAGCAGAACGTTACGTCGAAATGATCAAAGGAGAAGTAACCGAATTAAATGAATTGTGTAATTTAGCTAACGAGACACTTATTAAAAAAGTAATCATCATCTTTAATAATATCATCTTTAAAATCATTTACAAAATATCAATTTTCTTCGTTTTTAGGTTTATAAAATCAAAGATCCTGAACTGAAAGTCGGAACTCTTTTAGATGCAGTCGTTTCACATATGGCAACGAAAGGGATTTAAAAAGATCGAGGAATAAAAAAGAGAGAAAAGACAATTCAAGGTGGTTCTTTTTTTAAATTTTATTATTTAATTATGTTTGATTTCGGCCGTAACGATCTTAACGTCGTCGATCGGCCGATCGTTCGAATCGGTTTCAACCAATCCGATACGTTGTACGACGAGCATTCCGCTGTAAATCCGTCCGAAGATGGTGTGTTTCTTATCTAACCACTGAGTCGGAGCTAGAGTGATGAAAAACTGACTTCCGTTTGTGTTCGAACCAGAATTAGCCATAGATAAGATCCCAGCACCTGTTAGTAAAAAAAAAAAAACATAACACAATTTTAAGCGAAACGAAAATTCATGACGAAAACATTTCATTTTGGAAAAACAGTGTTTATTTGTAAAAAAAAAAAAAAAAAAAAAAAAAAAAAGGAAGTGCAAACGAAAGTGTTAAAAATATTTTCATAATGATATCTTCGAAAATAAACTTTTTACAGCAGTTTAAAACCCGTTTTTTCAGCTCATTTTCGAACTGTGATTATTCTGTCTTTCAGAAGAGGAAAATTAATAGAAATTAGAACGGTAGCTGAATTACTTAAGGGGTATTTTCATATTTGATATCTTTCAAAATAAACTTTTTATAGACAAAAATTTAAAAAAACAAGGCCTTTTCGCTATTTATAACCATGAGAAAATTTCGCCACTTTTCAAACTGACATAAAAAAAGTTTGTTTTGAAAGATATCAACATACACATTACACTTAGATGATTGAGCTACCCTTCTAGTTTCTAAAACATTTTCTAGTTTCTCTTGATTTTACTTCTGAAAGAGAGAATATTCAGAGATCTGGTGGCATTTACATATTAAAATCACCTTAAAAGAAACTATCATCAAAAGTTTATTTTCAAAGAAATCATCACGAAATTCTTTTTTAATATTTTTATCTTTCTAGTTTCATTAGCGTGATTTTTTTTCTGTGCCGTAAACCAAAACGAGGCGAAATTTTCTTTTAAGAGAAAAATGAAAATCACCAGTGTGTCGTAGTTCCTCGTGGATTTCATCGTCGAACGTTTTCCCATAGATCGAAGCTCCTCCACGTCCTTTAAATTGATAGAAAATACAATATTAAATAATCGTTTTTAAGCTTTTTTATTCAACACTTGTGGGTTTTCGAACCAGTTGCCGTTGGATCGCCGCCTTGAATCATGAAATCCGTTATAATCCGATGAAACTTGCAACCGTTGTAATATCCACGTCTCGTAAGTTCTGCAAAGTTGCGACACGTGTTTGGTGCGTGTTTCCAGTAGAGCTCCACAACAAATTCGCCCATACTATAACGGGAAAAAAATAGTTTTAACACGTTTTAAATGGACAAAATTGTGTTTGTTTAAGACGCCTCACAGTAAAAGGAAGCCTCAGTGACGTCAGAGGGGTTGACCAAAAATTTAGGCTTGCGTCATTTTGTCTGATTAAAAAGGGAATAATAATATTAAAGAATGCAAGAATCCCCTTTTGTTTCAACTGTTGAGAACGTTTACTATTATCCCTTTTCTATCTGACAAAATGATAAAATTCTAAAAATTTTTATCAACTCCTCTGACGTCACAGGCTTCATATTACGGCGCGGCAACAATAACAGCCGCCAAGATGATGTTTTCTCCGTCAGAATGCTTCCAAAAGTTGAGTTGCGTTGTTTTTTTCATTAAATTACAGCACATTCTTTTAGTGTAGACGTTCACGTATGTACGTGAGTGTTTAGATTGAATGAATTTGATGTATTTCTCATTGTTTTTACCTGGTTTCCACTCGTACATAAGGTGGTTGCCATGATTTGTCTGGAACGGAGCCCGCCATTTTGATCGGACGCAGTGTTGCCAACTACCGGGGTCCGAGGAGGTGAAATCCTTTTGGAAGGTTATGCTCTGGTTAAGTATACGCGGACACTTATTCTTAGCTTACTGCATACATGCTTTTGACGTCAAATGACAGCAAATACACTTGAATGAATCACTATCGAATAGCTTTGTCACAACACTGAACTAATTTTTATCGCTTGACTTTCTTTTCAACTTCCATAACTTATAATTTCGTACGTGCTTAGTTAGCCAGAGCATAAAGCGCGAATTATGAAAATATGCGTTTTTTTGTTTTTTTTTACTCTTAAGATAGTTTAAACTGGGTTTAAAGTAAAAAAAAATCGTCAAACTCGGATTATTATATCTTTTACGTGCGAGAGATGAAGAGAAACGTGTTCGTGTTTTAGAAACTAGAAGGGTCGCTTTCATGTTGAACTTGATATCTTTCAAAATAAGCTTATTATGTGAGCTTGAAAATGACACAACTTTAAGTAGACGATATTTTTTTTTTTAAATTTTTGTCTATAAAACGTTTATTTTGAAAGATATCAACATGAAAATATTGAGCTATCCTTCTACTCTCTAAAACACTTTCGAGTTTCTCTTAATTTTGTTCCGGGAAAGACAAAATAATCAGAGGTACAAAAACAGCAGCTGTTTCCTAAGTTCCTAGTATTTTCTATAAATAGATTTGGGATGAAAGGGAAATATTCTTTTACATTTTGTGCCAAAATTTGTTCAATCAGATTATAAGCTCTTTCACACATATTTTTAAATTGGTTCAAACTAGTTGGTAGCTAATGCAAATCTGTGCAAAATATTTGCAAATTATATCAGAAATACAATACACGTAGGCCCCCTATACAAAATGTAACTAAACTATATACAGTACATATATTTCTAAATAAATGATAATTATTGAATGGAAATTATTGAATTAAGTTGTATTTTGTATTGGAAGTTTGTGATTTAGTTGTAATTTGTATTTTAAGCCAAAATTTATTTTTTATTCACTTGAGCTCAAGCATAATTTAAAAAGTAAATTTTACAAGGAATTTTGTACAATGTAATAAAGCTGTGAAATACCTTTTAATTTTAATTATTCAATATATAGTTTGTGACGTGGCTGGCCCTTTAGCACCGCCCGTTTTTGATGGTGCGGGCTGCGGACGAGCCACCGATTTCACCGGTCGCGACATTTCCATAGATACAGTCCTTCCACGATCGGCTCAACCGCTCGTAAAGCCCACAAAAAGACTTTTCTCCTTAGGGATCTTGTGTACAGTACATAACCACGCCAATGCCCTCTAGCCTTCTTTGGCATTGTTGAAGGCACCGAGCAGAGGGACTTGGAAAGTTTCCAAGTGCCTCTACTGGTGATGCGAATTGCTAGCCAAAGTCCTTCGGTTTGTTATTCCCTGTAGAGGGAATAGAACTCACAAAACATCACACACAATTTGAGGTAGATAGAGACTCTTTACTGGTTATCTTTACATTGTTGCGTATACATCTTTTGTGATCTTTAGTCAGAATTGTTCCGAACTGAACTCTCTAAATATCTCTGACTAACCGTTCAATTGCTATTCTCTAACTGTCTTCACACATAAGTGGCACGGCACTTTCGTTCGGTCTCTTGGGAGGGGCGACTGTCACCTCAGGGTTCAATGATTGACCAACTGGGCCAATAATTGCCCTGGGCTGAGACTATTATCTTATAAGGAAAGGTATTTTTGGGACTCTTTTCCCAATTACTCACGGTTCAACTTGGTTCCTCGAATTCACTAGAATTCGGGCCACCCAAGTCTGGACATCTGTGCACCAAGGGCTGCCATGCTGAAAGAAAGGCATTTCTACGGGGTGTTTCACCATTCTGTCAATACAGGGTGTCACAAGTTAATTACAATACAAAATATAAGATACTCATGAAGTATTTTTAAGTATTATTAATATATTAGTTATTTGATTCATGGTTCTTTAAACTATCATTTATGGAGCCTATAGTCACTCTATAGCGTGCAATGTTAAGCGAAATTTGATGTGTCTAAAACATGGTCTCCATTCTAGCCACCTTATTGCCTTTAAGTTGATTAACTTGATTTTTTTAACAATAATTAACGTTGTAATTTATTCTTGAATGTTTTGTGGCCGGGTATTAACGGTGGTTTATTGCAATATTTAAAGGATTTTTTTTTATTTTATACGAATTTTGAATTATGCTAATTTGCTTGATCCATGTTAGAGACCATTGACCTTAAAAAATGGTCCATTTTGCTAGCCACCTCTCGGGTTTTTTAGAAACATCTTTCAGTTTTAAGAAAAATTGGGTGTATTCCTTAATATGTTCTACAGGTATTACGGTAAATTCATGACGTTTCGAATTGCCGTTTAGTTGCTACAGCCATTTAGGCAACTTCTGAACCACAAAATTGACCGCGTCTCATAGGAGTAAATTAGTGGGCACGTGGGGTGGAGGGCACCACCCACAAAAAAATTAATTTTATTTTTTGTAGTATGGGTTTTTTACGGTCCTTGGAAGTGTGTTGCGCCTTCCTGAGTTCATTTCAGTGTTTTTCAGGGCACCTAGAAGACTTTCACTTTTTGCCACTTGGAATATTTATATAAGTTCGAAAATTCATTGCAAGTGAACCAGACGAGCGGGAATGAAACTGTTGGAATCGATGCATTCCCAGAAAAGTCCGGAATGCAGAGGGATGTTTTCATTTAGAGTGTGCAATGCACTCTTCAAAAGTTACATCAGTTCGGAGTGGGCGTCATTGAAGTGTTTCTATGATTCCTCATCGATTTCTAACTTCGAAAATTCATTGCATGTGAACCAGAAGAGCGGGAATGAAACTTTTGGAATCTCTAAATTCCCAGAGATATCTGGAATGCAGGGATGTCTTCAATTCCAGTGTGCAATGCACGCTTCAAAAGTTACACCAGTTCAAATTGGGCGTCATTGAAGTGTCTATGCTTGCTCATGGATTTGTAACTTCGAAAATTCATTGCAAGTGGTTTACGGTTTTCATAGTCATCTGAAGTCTGTTGGGCCCTCCTGAGTTCATTTCAGTGCTTTTCAAGGCATCTAGAAGACTTTCAGTTTTGGCCGTTTTTTGAAAAATTTCCAAGAGTAGACTCTTGGAAGAATTTCATTTTTTGACAATTTTTACTTTTTTGAATTTATGGGTTTTCATGGTCTTCTGAAATTTGTTGGGCCCTCCTGAGTTCATTTCGGTGCTTTTCAGGGCATCTGAAAGACTCATTTCTTGTCATTTTTTGAAAATATTCATGGACCATACTCTGGACCTCTTGGAATATTTATATAACTTCAAAAATTCATTGCAAGTGAACCAGACAAGCGGGAATTGAAATTTTGGATGCATCACATTGCAAGAGCAGCCTGGAATTCAGTGATGTCTTCATTTCCAGTGTGCAATGCACGCTTCAAAAGTTACACCAGTTCAAATTGGGCGTCATTGAAGTGTCTATGCTTGCTCATTTATCTGTAACTTTGAAAATTCATAGCAAGTGAACCAGACGAGCGGGAATGGAAATGTTGGATTTGATGCATTCCCAGTAAAGTCTGGAATGCAGTGATGTCTTCATTTCCAGTGTGCAATGCACGCTTCAAAAGTTACACCAGTTCAAATTGGGCGTCATTGAAGTGTCTATGCTTGCTCATTTATCTGTAACTTTGAAAATTCATAGCAATGAACCAGACGAGCGGGAATGGAAATTTTGGATTTGATGCATTCCCAGAAAAGTCTGGAATGCAGTGATGTCTTCATTTCCAGTGTGCAATGCACGCTTCAAAAGTTACACCAGTTCAAATTGGGCGTCATTGAAGTGTCTATGCTTGCTCATTTATCTGTAACTTTGAAAATTCATAGCAAGTGAACCAGACGAGCGGGAATGGAAATTTTGGATTTGATGCATTCCCAGAAAAGTCTGGAATGCAGTGATGTCTTCATTTCCAGTGTGCAATGCACGCTTCAAAAGTTACACCAGTTCAAATTGGGCGTCATTGAAGTGTCTATGCTTGCTCATTTATCTGTAACTTTGAAAATTCATAGCAAGTGAACCAGACGAGCGGGAATGGAAATGTTGGATTTGATGCATTCCCAGTAAAGTCTGGAATGCAGTGATGTCTTCATTTCCAGTGTGCAATGCACGCTTCAAAAGTTACACCAGTTCAAATTGGGCGTCATTGAAGTGTCTATGCTTGCTCATTTATCTGTAACTTTGAAAATTCATAGCAATGAACCAGACGAGCGGGAATGGAAATTTTGGATTTGATGCATTCCCAGAAAAGTCTGGAATGCAGTGATGTCTTCATTTCCAGTGTGCAATGCACGCTTCAAAAGTTACACCAGTTCAAATTGGGCGTCATTGAAGTGTCTATGCTTGCTCATTTATCTGTAACTTTGAAAATTCATAGCAAGTGAACCAGACGAGCGGGAATGGAAATTTTGGATTTGATGCATTCCCAGAAAAGTCTGGAATGCAGTGATGTCTTCATTTCCAGTGTGCAATGCACGCTTCAAAAGTTACACCAGTTCAAATTGGGCGTCATTGAAGTGTCTATGCTTGCTCATTTATCTGTAACTTTGAAAATTCATAGCAAGTGAACCAGACGAGCGGGAATGGAAATGTTGGATTTGATGCATTCCCAGTAAAGTCTGGAATGCAGTGATGTCTTCATTTCCAGTGTGCAATGCACGCTTCAAAAGTTACACCAGTTCAAATTGGGCGTCATTGAAGTGTCTATGCTTGCTCATTTATCTGTAACTTTGAAAATTCATAGCAATGAACCAGACGAGCGGGAATGGAAATTTTGGATTTGATGCATTCCCAGAAAAGTCTGGAATGCAGTGATGTCTTCATTTCCAGTGTGCAATGCACGCTTCAAAAGTTACACCAGTTCAAATTGGGCGTCATTGAAGTGTCTATGCTTGCTCATTTATCTGTAACTTTGAAAATTCATAGCAAGTGAACCAGACGAGCGGGAATGGAAATGTTGGATTTGATGCATTCCCAGTAAAGTCTGGAATGCAGTGATGTCTTCATTTCCAGTGTGCAATGCACGCTTCAAAAGTTACACCAGTTCAAATTGGGCGTCATTGAAGTGTCTATGCTTGCTCATTTATCTGTAACTTTGAAAATTCATAGCAATGAACCAGACGAGCGGGAATGGAAATTTTGGATTTGATGCATTCCCAGAAAAGTCTGGAATGCAGTGATGTCTTCATTTCCAGTGTGCAATGCACGCTTCAAAAGTTACACCAGTTCGAAGTGGGCGTCATTGAAGTGTCTATGCTTGCTCATGGATTTGTAACTTCGAAAATTCATTGCAAGTGGTTTACGGTTTTCATAGTCATCTGAAGTCTGTTGGGCCCTCCTGAGTTCATTTCAGTGCTTTTCAAGGCATCTAGAAGACTTTCAGTTTTGGCCGTTTTTTGAAAAATTTCCAAGAGGAAGAATTTGTTGGGCCCTCCTGAGTTCATTTCGGTGCTTTTCAGGGCATCTGAAAGACTCATTTCTTGTCATTTTTTGAAAATATTCATGGACCATACTCTGGACCTCTTGGAATATTTATATAACTTCAAAAATTCATTGCAAGTGAACCAGACGAGCGGGAATTAAAATTTTGGATGCATCACATTGCAAGAGCAGCCTGGAATTCAGTGATGTCTTCATTTCCAGTGTGCAATGCACGCTTCAAAAGTTACACCAGTTCAAATTGGGCGTCATTGAAGTGTCTATGCTTGCTCATTTATCTGTAACTTTGAAAATTCATAGCAAGTGAACCAGACGAGCGGGAATGGAAATGTTGGATTTGATGCATTCCCAGTAAAGTCTGGAATGCAGTGATGTCTTCATTTCCAGTGTGCAATGCACGCTTCAAAAGTTACACCAGTTCAAATTGGGCGTCATTGAAGTGTCTATGCTTGCTCATTTATCTGTAACTTTGAAAATTCATAGCAAGTGAACCAGACGAGCGGGAATGGAAATTTTGGATTTGATGCATTCCCAGAAAAGTCTGGAATGCAGTGATGTCTTCATTTCCAGTGTGCAATGCACGCTTCAAAAGTTACACCAGTTCGAAGTGGGCGTCATTGAAGTGTCTATGCTTGCTCATGGATTTGTAACTTCGAAAATTCATTGCAAGTGGTTTACGGTTTTCATAGTCATCTGAAGTCTGTTGGGCCCTCCTGAGTTCATTTCAGTGCTTTTCAAGGCATCTAGAAGACTTTCAGTTTTGGCCGTTTTTTGAAAAATTTCCAAGAGTAGACTCTTGGAAGAATTTCATTTTTTGACAATTTTTACTTTTTTGAATTTATGGGTTTTCATGGTCTTCTGAAATTTGTTGGGCCCTCCTGAGTTCATTTCGGTGCTTTTCAGGGCATCTGAAAGACTCATTTCTTGTCATTTTTTGAAAATATTCATGGACCATACTCTGGACCTCTTGGAATATTTATATAACTTCAAAAATTCATTGCAAGTGAACCAGACGAGCGGGAATTGAAATTTTGGATGCATCACATTGCAAGAGCAGCCTGGAATTCAGTGATGTCTTCATTTCCAGTGTGCAATGCACGCTTCAAAAGTTACACCAGTTCAAATTGGGCGTCATTGAAGTGTCTATGCTTGCTCATTTATCTGTAACTTTGAAAATTCATAGCAAGTGAACCAGACGAGCGAGAATGGAAATTTTGGATTTGATGCATTCCCAGAAAAGTCTGGAATGCAGTGATGTCTTCATTTCCAGTGTGCAATGCACGCTTCACAAGTTACACCAGTTCAAATTGGGCGTCATTGAAGTGTCTATGCTTGCTCATGGATTTGTAACTTCGAAAATTCATTGCAAGTGGTTTACGGTTTTCATAGTCATCTGAAGTCTGTTGGGCCCTCCTGAGTTCATTTCAGTGCTTTTCAAGGCATCTAGAAGACTTTCAGTTTTGGCCATTTTTTGAAAAATTTCCAAGAGGAAGAATTTGTTGGGCCCTCCTGAGTTCATTTCGGTGCTTTTCAGGGCATCTGAAAGACTCATTTCTTGTCATTTTTTGAAAATATTCATGGACCATACTCTGGACCTCTTGGAATATTTATATAACTTCAAAAATTCATTGCAAGTGAACCAGACGAGCGGGAATTAAAATTTTGGATGCATCACATTGCAAGAGCAGCCTGGAATGCAGTGATGTCTTCATTTCCAGTGTGCAATGCACGCTTCAAAAGTTACACCAGTTCAAATTGGGCGTCATTGAAGTGTCTATGCTTTCTCATTTATCTGTAACTTTGAAAATTCATAGCAAGTGAACCAGACGAGCGGGAATGGAAATGTTGGATTTGATGCATTCCCAGTAAAGTCTGGAATGCAGTGATGTCTTCATTTCCAGTGTGCAATGCACGCTTCAAAAGTTACACCAGTTCAAATTGGGCGTCATTGAAGTGTCTATGCTTGCTCATTTATCTGTAACTTTGAAAATTCATAGCAAGTGAACCAGACGAGCGGGAATGGAAATTTTGGATTTGATGCATTCCCAGAAAAGTCTGGAATGCAGTGATGTCTTCATTTCCAGTGTGCAATGCACGCTTCAAAAGTTACACCAGTTCGAAGTGGGCGTCATTGAAGTGTCTATGCTTGCTCATGGATTTGTAACTTCGAAAATTCATTGCAAGTGGTTTACGGTTTTCATAGTCATCTGAAGTCTGTTGGGCCCTCCTGAGTTCATTTCAGTGCTTTTCAAGGCATCTAGAAGACTTTCAGTTTTGGCCATTTTTTGAAAAATTTCCAAGAGGAAGAATTTGTTGGGCCCTCCTGAGTTCATTTCGGTGCTTTTCAGGGCATCTGAAAGACTCATTTCTTGTCATTTTTTGAAAATATTCATGGACCATACTCTGGACCTCTTGGAATATTTATATAACTTCAAAAATTCATTGCAAGTGAACCAGACGAGCGGGAATTAAAATTTTGGATGCATCACATTGCAAGAGCAGCCTGGAATGCAGTGATGTCTTCATTTCCAGTGTGCAATGCACGCTTCAAAAGTTACACCAGTTCAAATTGGGCGTCATTGAAGTGTCTATGCTTGCTCATTTATCTGTAACTTTGAAAATTCATAGCAATGAACCAGACGAGCGGGAATGGAAATTTTGGATTTGATGCATTCCCAGAAAAGTCTGGAATGCAGTGATGTCTTCATTTCCAGTGTGCAATGCACGCTTCAAAAGTTACACCAGTTCGAAGTGGGCGTCATTGAAGTGTCTATGCTTGCTCATGGATTTGTAACTTCGAAAATTCATTGCAAGTGGTTTACGGTTTTCATAGTCATCTGAAGTCTGTTGGGCCCTCCTGAGTTCATTTCAGTGCTTTTCAAGGCATCTAGAAGACTTTCAGTTTTGGCCATTTTTTGAAAAATTTCCAAGAGGAAGAATTTGTTGGGCCCTCCTGAGTTCATTTCGGTGCTTTTCAGGGCATCTGAAAGACTCATTTCTTGTCATTTTTTGAAAATATTCATGGACCATACTCTGGACCTCTTGGAATATTTATATAACTTCAAAAATTCATTGCAAGTGAACCAGACGAGCGGGAATTAAAATTTTGGATGCATCACATTGCAAGAGCAGCCTGGAATGCAGTGATGTCTTCATTTCCAGTGTGCAATGCACGCTTCAAAAGTTACACCAGTTCAAATTGGGCGTCATTGAAGTGTCTATGCTTTCTCATTTATCTGTAACTTTGAAAATTCATAGCAAGTGAACCAGACGAGCGGGAATGGAAATGTTGGATTTGATGCATTCCCAGTAAAGTCTGGAATGCAGTGATGTCTTCATTTCCAGTGTGCAATGCACGCTTCAAAAGTTACACCAGTTCAAATTGGGCGTCATTGAAGTGTCTATGCTTGCTCATTTATCTGTAACTTTGAAAATTCATAGCAAGTGAACCAGACGAGCGGGAATGGAAATTTTGGATTTGATGCATTCCCAGAAAAGTCTGGAATGCAGTGATGTCTTCATTTCCAGTGTGCGATGCACGCTTCAAAAGTTACACCAGTTCGAAGTGGGCGTCATTAAGTGTCTATGCTTGCTCATGGATTTGTAACTTCGAAAATTCATTGCAAGTGGTTTACGGTTTTCATAGTCATCTGAAGTCTGTTGGGCCCTCCTGAGTTCATTTCAGTGCTTTTCAAGGCATCTAGAAGACTTTCAGTTTTGGCCGTTTTTTGAAAAATTTCCAAGAGTAGACTCTTGGAAGAATTTCATTTTTTGACAATTTTTACTTTTTTGAATTTATGGGTTTTCATGGTCTTCTGAAATTTGTTGGGCCCTCCTGAGTTCATTTCGGTGCTTTTCAGGGCATCTGAAAGACTCATTTCTTGTCATTTTTTGAAAATATTCATGGACCATACTCTGGACCTCTTGGAATATTTATATAACTTCAAAAATTCATTGCAAGTGAACCAGACGAGCGGGAATTGAAATTTTGGATGCATCACATTGCAAGAGCAGCCTGGAATTCAGTGATGTCTTCATTTCCAGTGTGCAATGCACGCTTCAAAAGTTACACCAGTTCGAAGTGGGCGTCATTGAAGTGTCTATGCTTGCTCATGGATTTGTAACTTCGAAAATTCATTGCAAGTGGTTTACGGTTTTCATAGTCATCTGAAGTCTGTTGGGCCCTCCTGAGTTCATTTCAGTGCTTTTCAAGGCATCTAGAAGACTTTCAGTTTTGGCCATTTTTTGAAAAATTTCCAAGAGGAAGAATTTGTTGGGCCCTCCTGAGTTCATTTCGGTGCTTTTCAGGGCATCTGAAAGACTCATTTCTTGTCATTTTTTGAAAATATTCATGGACCATACTCTGGACCTCTTGGAATATTTATATAACTTCAAAAATTCATTGCAAGTGAACCAGACGAGCGGGAATTAAAATTTTGGATGCATCACATTGCAAGAGCAGCCTGGAATGCAGTGATGTCTTCATTTCCAGTGTGCAATGCACGCTTCAAAAGTTACACCAGTTCAAATTGGGCGTCATTGAAGTGTCTATGCTTGCTCATTTATCTGTAACTTTGAAAATTCATAGCAATGAACCAGACGAGCGGGAATGGAAATTTTGGATTTGATGCATTCCCAGAAAAGTCTGGAATGCAGTGATGTCTTCATTTCCAGTGTGCAATGCACGCTTCAAAAGTTACACCAGTTCGAAGTGGGCGTCATTGAAGTGTCTATGCTTGCTCATGGATTTGTAACTTCGAAAATTCATTGCAAGTGGTTTACGGTTTTCATAGTCATCTGAAGTCTGTTGGGCCCTCCTGAGTTCATTTCAGTGCTTTTCAAGGCATCTAGAAGACTTTCAGTTTTGGCCATTTTTTGAAAAATTTCCAAGAGGAAGAATTTGTTGGGCCCTCCTGAGTTCATTTCGGTGCTTTTCAGGGCATCTGAAAGACTCATTTCTTGTCATTTTTTGAAAATATTCATGGACCATACTCTGGACCTCTTGGAATATTTATATAACTTCAAAAATTCATTGCAAGTGAACCAGACGAGCGGGAATTAAAATTTTGGATGCATCACATTGCAAGAGCAGCCTGGAATGCAGTGATGTCTTCATTTCCAGTGTGCAATGCACGCTTCAAAAGTTACACCAGTTCAAATTGGGCGTCATTGAAGTGTCTATGCTTTCTCATTTATCTGTAACTTTGAAAATTCATAGCAAGTGAACCAGACGAGCGGGAATGGAAATGTTGGATTTGATGCATTCCCAGTAAAGTCTGGAATGCAGTGATGTCTTCATTTCCAGTGTGCAATGCACGCTTCAAAAGTTACACCAGTTCAAATTGGGCGTCATTGAAGTGTCTATGCTTGCTCATTTATCTGTAACTTTGAAAATTCATAGCAAGTGAACCAGACGAGCGGGAATGGAAATTTTGGATTTGATGCATTCCCAGAAAAGTCTGGAATGCAGTGATGTCTTCATTTCCAGTGTGCGATGCACGCTTCAAAAGTTACACCAGTTCGAAGTGGGCGTCATTAAGTGTCTATGCTTGCTCATGGATTTGTAACTTCGAAAATTCATTGCAAGTGGTTTACGGTTTTCATAGTCATCTGAAGTCTGTTGGGCCCTCCTGAGTTCATTTCAGTGCTTTTCAAGGCATCTAGAAGACTTTCAGTTTTGGCCGTTTTTTGAAAAATTTCCAAGAGTAGACTCTTGGAAGAATTTCATTTTTTGACAATTTTTACTTTTTTGAATTTATGGGTTTTCATGGTCTTCTGAAATTTGTTGGGCCCTCCTGAGTTCATTTCGGTGCTTTTCAGGGCATCTGAAAGACTCATTTCTTGTCATTTTTTGAAAATATTCATGGACCATACTCTGGACCTCTTGGAATATTTATATAACTTCAAAAATTCATTGCAAGTGAACCAGACGAGCGGGAATTGAAATTTTGGATGCATCACATTGCAAGAGCAGCCTGGAATTCAGTGATGTCTTCATTTCCAGTGTGCAATGCACGCTTCAAAAGTTACACCAGTTCGAAGTGGGCGTCATTGAAGTGTCTATGCTTGCTCATGGATTTGTAACTTCGAAAATTCATTGCAAGTGGTTTACGGTTTTCATAGTCATCTGAAGTCTGTTGGGCCCTCCTGAGTTCATTTCAGTGCTTTTCAAGGCATCTAGAAGACTTTCAGTTTTGGCCATTTTTTGAAAAATTTCCAAGAGGAAGAATTTGTTGGGCCCTCCTGAGTTCATTTCGGTGCTTTTCAGGGCATCTGAAAGACTCATTTCTTGTCATTTTTTGAAAATATTCATGGACCATACTCTGGACCTCTTGGAATATTTATATAACTTCAAAAATTCATTGCAAGTGAACCAGACGAGCGGGAATTAAAATTTTGGATGCATCACATTGCAAGAGCAGCCTGGAATGCAGTGATGTCTTCATTTCCAGTGTGCAATGCACGCTTCAAAAGTTACACCAGTTCAAATTGGGCGTCATTGAAGTGTCTATGCTTTCTCATTTATCTGTAACTTTGAAAATTCATAGCAAGTGAACCAGACGAGCGGGAATGGAAATGTTGGATTTGATGCATTCCCAGTAAAGTCTGGAATGCAGTGATGTCTTCATTTCCAGTGTGCAATGCACGCTTCAAAAGTTACACCAGTTCGAAGTGGGCGTCATTGAAGTGTCTATGCTTGCTCATGGATTTGTAACTTCGAAAATTCATTGCAAGTGGTTTACGGTTTTCATAGTCATCTGAAGTCTGTTGGGCCCTCCTGAGTTCATTTCAGTGCTTTTCAAGGCATCTAGAAGACTTTCAGTTTTGGCCATTTTTTGAAAAATTTCCAAGAGGAAGAATTTGTTGGGCCCTCCTGAGTTCATTTCGGTGCTTTTCAGGGCATCTGAAAGACTCATTTCTTGTCATTTTTTGAAAATATTCATGGACCATACTCTGGACCTCTTGGAATATTTATATAACTTCAAAAATTCATTGCAAGTGAACCAGACGAGCGGGAATTAAAATTTTGGATGCATCACATTGCAAGAGCAGCCTGGAATGCAGTGATGTCTTCATTTCCAGTGTGCAATGCACGCTTCAAAAGTTACACCAGTTCAAATTGGGCGTCATTGAAGTGTCTATGCTTTCTCATTTATCTGTAACTTTGAAAATTCATAGCAAGTGAACCAGACGAGCGGGAATGGAAATGTTGGATTTGATGCATTCCCAGTAAAGTCTGGAATGCAGTGATGTCTTCATTTCCAGTGTGCAATGCACGCTTCAAAAGTTACACCAGTTCAAATTGGGCGTCATTGAAGTGTCTATGCTTGCTCATTTATCTGTAACTTTGAAAATTCATAGCAAGTGAACCAGACGAGCGGGAATGGAAATTTTGGATTTGATGCATTCCCAGAAAAGTCTGGAATGCAGTGATGTCTTCATTTCCAGTGTGCGATGCACGCTTCAAAAGTTACACCAGTTCGAAGTGGGCGTCATTAAGTGTCTATGCTTGCTCATGGATTTGTAACTTCGAAAATTCATTGCAAGTGGTTTACGGTTTTCATAGTCATCTGAAGTCTGTTGGGCCCTCCTGAGTTCATTTCAGTGCTTTTCAAGGCATCTAGAAGACTTTCAGTTTTGGCCGTTTTTTGAAAAATTTCCAAGAGTAGACTCTTGGAAGAATTTCATTTTTTGACAATTTTTACTTTTTTGAATTTATGGGTTTTCATGGTCTTCTGAAATTTGTTGGGCCCTCCTGAGTTCATTTCGGTGCTTTTCAGGGCATCTGAAAGACTCATTTCTTGTCATTTTTTGAAAATATTCATGGACCATACTCTGGACCTCTTGGAATATTTATATAACTTCAAAAATTCATTGCAAGTGAACCAGACGAGCGGGAATTGAAATTTTGGATGCATCACATTGCAAGAGCAGCCTGGAATTCAGTGATGTCTTCATTTCCAGTGTGCAATGCACGCTTCAAAAGTTACACCAGTTCGAAGTGGGCGTCATTGAAGTGTCTATGCTTGCTCATGGATTTGTAACTTCGAAAATTCATTGCAAGTGGTTTACGGTTTTCATAGTCATCTGAAGTCTGTTGGGCCCTCCTGAGTTCATTTCAGTGCTTTTCAAGGCATCTAGAAGACTTTCAGTTTTGGCCGTTTTTTGAAAAATTTCCAAGAGTAGACTCTTGGAAGAATTTCATTTTTTGACAATTTTTACTTTTTTGAATTTATGGGTTTTCATGGTCTTCTGAAATTTGTTGGGCCCTCCTGAGTTCATTTCGGTGCTTTTCAGGGCATCTGAAAGACTCATTTCTTGTCATTTTTGAAAATATTCATGGACCATACTCTGGACCTCTTGGAATATTTATATAACTTCAAAAATTCATTGCAAGTGAACCAGACGAGCGGGAATTGAAATTTTGGATGCATCACATTGCAAGAGCAGCCTGGAATTCAGTGATGTCTTCATTTCCAGTGTGCAATGCACGCTTCAAAAGTTACACCAGTTCGAAGTGGGCGTCATTGAAGTGTCTATGCTTGCTCATGGATTTGTAACTTCGAAAATTCATTGCAAGTGGTTTACGGTTTTCATAGTCATCTGAAGTCTGTTGGGCCCTCCTGAGTTCATTTCAGTGCTTTTCAAGGCATCTAGAAGACTTTCAGTTTTGGCCATTTTTTGAAAAATTTCCAAGAGGAAGAATTTGTTGGGCCCTCCTGAGTTCATTTCGGTGCTTTTCAGGGCATCTGAAAGACTCATTTCTTGTCATTTTTGAAAATATTCATGGACCATACTCTGGACCTCTTGGAATATTTATATAACTTCAAAATTTCATTGCAAGAGTGAACCAGACGAGCGGGAATTAAAATTTTGGATGCATCACATTGCAAGAGCAGCCTGGAATGCAGTGATGTCTTCATTTCCAGTGTGCAATGCATCGCTTCAAAAGTTACACCAGTTCAAATTGGGCGTCATTGAAGTGTCTATGCTTTCTCATTTATCTGTAACTTTGAAAATTCATAGCAAGTGAACCAGACGAGCGGGAATGGAAATGTTGGATTTGATGCATTCCCAGTAAAGTCTGGAATGCAGTGATGTCTTCATTTCCAGTGTGCAATGCACGCTTCAAAAAGTTACAACCAGTTCAAATTGGGCGTCATTGAAGTGTCTATGCTTGCTCATTTATCTGTAACTTTGAAAATTCATAGCAAGTGAACCAGACGAGCGGGAATGGAAATTTTGGATTTGATGCATTCCCAGAAAAGTCTGGAATGCAGTGATGTCTTCATTTCCAGTGTGCGATGCACGCTTCAAAAGTTACACCAGTTCGAAGTGGGCGTCATTAAGTGTCTATGCTTGCTCATGGATTTGTAACTTCGAAAATTCATTGCAAGTGGTTTACGGTTTTCATAGTCATCTGAAGTCTGTTGGGCCCTCCTGAGTTCATTTCAGTGCTTTTCAAGGCATCTAGAAGACTTTCAGTTTTGGCCGTTTTTTGAAAAATTTCCAAGAGTAGACTCTTGGAAGAATTTCATTTTTTGACAATTTTTACTTTTTTGAATTTATGGGTTTTC